>JAAIIK010000073.1:433626-451738 GCA_014706435.1 Silurus glanis | reverse complement strand
ACACACACACACACACACACACACACACACACACACACACACACACATATACTATGTACTCATGGTCACCATCCATCAAATTTAAGACCAGGACAAATCGAGATCAAGTCTAGACAGAGTCTTAAGTGAATATGTGACAATGAGTCAAGATCGTGACCGACAGCCATCAAATCGTTCTCAGGGTAAAATCTTTACTTTAAACAGTCAACTTCATTCATGCAGCACGCAAACACAAACACTGGGCTGCATTCATCAACCTTGCCGTATTATTGCTTTCTTTTTAATATATTATTAATATTCTGAATTCAAGGTTAATATTAATACTGTTGTGTAGAATGTGTACGTTTCTTGTACATACCAAAATGGACCCAGTCTTCTTCTGCAGGACTCCACACATGCCTTGATGCATGATGTTACATATCACACTGCACATATCCATGCACACACTTCTGTTTCCTGCATTTTAAACTATTATAACTTTGTACATTTGTCTGGTAAACTGATATATATATATATATATATAATTCAGCTCACAATAAAGGAATCAATGCTCCTGCCCAAACTAATGTAATAGTTTTACTGTCACAATAAATTCCACTTGTGTTTTATACCTTTATTCTGATCCCTCACTTCATGCTCTCCGCTGTGTGCTTTTTACCTTATAAGGAGTTTTGTGGGTGTCGCCATATGCAAATAAGCTCCACGTCATTTATGTTTTGTACTTCACAGATGATAAACAAAGAAACTCCGTTTCGGAAACCGGTGGAAAACTTGATTTCGTATCATAAACATTCTGACACAAAATCCAATTGCAAGGTTGATACTTTTTTTAAACAAAGAAGAAAATATTTACAATTAAGGCATTATATACCAATAACTAAGGAGTTGAGGATTAAGGGCCTTTCTCAAGGGCCCAGCAGTAGCAGTTTAATAGCGTTGGGATTTGAACTCGTGACCTTCCAAGCCGAAATCCAACACCTTCACCAATGAGCTTTTATATTTAGCAAAACCAACATGCATGCCTCAAACAAGTTCAATAAATGGAGAAAACATTTTGTTCAGCACAGAAGGTTCAGTTCAGCATGGAAAGAGTTTATCAGACAGAAAACTGAGCAGGGTGACATGAATACCTTGTTACGCTGACTAAAGCAGAATAATGACAGGAACTGGGGGCTTTTGTCTGTCTGTATTCAGGGTCTTGAGGTCACAGTGGGGCCTGAGAGGAAACAGAGAGAAAAAAAGTAAGAAATGGGTTGTTTTCCTGTCTTTCAGTTCTATCTTTATATACAGAAACTTGAAACCTGAAAGCGTTTTTAAAGGTGTGTTTGACTGCAACGGTGCATCAATTTACTTTAATAAACATTTTTTAATAAACGTTTTAATGATTTCTTAACAGTTTCGGTGCTTCAAACGAATACCGCTGCATAAATACATTATAATTCTATATACATATTTATTTCTAAATGATTGACAGGATCAAAGGAGAAATCGCTCCATTGGGGTAATTGTTCTTATTTTTAAAAAAACGTTTGAAAATTGTTGCAAAATTTAAAAAAAAAAAAAGTTAGAAAATAAGCACAAATTTGAATGTCCACAAAGTTTGTTTTACTTTTCAAAATATAATTTATTGCATCACAAAATACATCTGTAACCAATCACAGGTCAGCTGGTGGTATAAAAGGGAATTAGCATAAATAAAAAAATTTTTTTAAGTAAATATGGAATAATTTAATTTACAAACTAGAAACTGGAAAAACTCAAAACCAACGGAAAAAAAAAAACTTGTACAAAAAAGTGGTTTTCTGAATCCGTCTCAATTTTAAATATATTTACATAATCAGTTTATGTTTTACAATAATAATAATAATAATAATAATAAAGTTTAAATAATGTATTTCTGAGGAAGCGAGTAGCTCAGCAGCTCCGGCGGCCTCGTCCCGATTCCACACTTCCAAGAAAGAAATCCTCTGTGCGAGAGCCTCGCTGATCAGCACATACAGTCCATGAGTTTCTCCTTCTCCAGCTCAGAGTCCTCTCTTTTCTCCGAAAGCAAAAATAAAAACCTGCAGAGTCATCTTGGCTGAGGTTACTGGAGAAAACCCCTCCTCCTTCCAGAGAACTGGCCGAGATCCAGTTGCGAGTTCTGCGTACTCAGGAGGAAAACTTTGTGTTTTTTTATTTTATAATATCGTTTTTTTTTTTTGTATTTCATCCGAATTTTTTGCTTTCATCGTTCGGGGAGGTTGATGACAGGAACCCACTGGTCCATGCAGCGGCTCTCTTGGCAGAAGCGATGCACTTTCCATAACGCCGGGTTCTTCCAGGAAGATGCACGTGGGATCTGAAGAGGGAAAGAAAAACATAGTTAGACTTCGCAGAACGGATAAGCGGAAAAAAATATTGCATTCTAACAACGAAAAGTCCAAATTGATTTATTTGGATTATTGATTTTTTTTTTAAAGCTAAAAAACAAACAATAATCTGTAATATCGCAAACATTAACTCATCGTTATAATATTATTATAATGAGGCTGTAGTCGTAGTGAAGCTACTTGGTGGTAAAAAAAAAATTTCGCAACTATGTATAGCTTTAAGTAACATCAGCAAATTTGCATATTTCTCGATTCGTGTTGATTCGTTCTTTCGCCACGTGACTCCATACGGTGTTATGATTCTGATGAAACGTGAGAAAAAGAAACTCTTTGTAAAAGAACGTTATTTATGTTGGCTCATCGTTACCGTACAAACGGTAAACAACTAAACAAAAAAGATTTTCACGATATTGATAAATCCTGTATATCGTATCGGCGATCCAATGATCCGATCTGGTGCTTTGTGCCCAATAGTACTACAGGAATGCACACGGAAGCTGTAAATAATAATAAATGTTACACTCAATTGTATAAATTTTAACGCGACAATAATAAAATACAATAATTTTTTTCCCCCCCAATTGTGTTTCCTTGTAAATTTTCGGGTGGAAAATGTTTAAATATCATAAATCCGACTTATAAGAGACATTCGTATTTCCTTTGAAGGTAATAAATGACCCCGAGGCTGAACTTTGTGTCTGTTGCAGACGATTATTTGCATGAGATCTACAATGCAGGCCAGGGTTGAGTAACTGCCAGACACGTTTGGGCAAGTCGAGCCGGAAAGCTCTCTTTTGTCGCACGCGCTGTCCACGTGCGAGCGTGTGCGTGTCACTCAGTTGGTTGGTATCGGTTCATTAGCACTTACAGTGACGAGGATGCAGTGGAGATCCGTCTGTTCTCCTCCCTGCTTCCCCGGTTTCCCCAAGATCTTGGCGAGACGCCTGGTGTTGTTCACACGCAGGATGTTGATGTCGTTTTCGCAGCAGAAGGCCTGGATGAGAGTGAAGTGGATCTGCAAGGCGACGTCCTTCCCGTCCTCGTCGTCGGTCGCGAGGACGCACAGCACGACGTTATCCGGGTCTCTGAAAGATCACAGGACGCACACGTTTTAGACTGGGAAGGTTGCACGTGCATCCTGTTTGAACGGCACAGGAGATACTTACACGTTCAACGACTTGGCAGATTCATAAACTCCCACCGTAACCCAGCCTTGAAGCAGGGCAGAAGTGAGGACCTCCTCCAGGGCTTTGGAAACCGAATCCATCCTGAAGCATGGAGGAGACATGGGACATGTTAGGAATGTTGGACTGGGAACATGCAAGAAATGCTGTGTTGCACTTTTGCATTATTTTATTGCATGTTATATTAATGCAAATAAATGTAGAATAAAACAGAAACTTTCCAAAACAAAATATATCCGGAAAAAAATATTATTTGCAATAAATAAACGTGCATTACTAGAAATACCAGGTCACGTGACCCAGCAGCTGTCACGAGCCACCCGGCTGTTTTTATTTTTCTCCATTATAGAAAGTAAATTTGTCCAACTTTGCGAAATTATATCGACATTTTTACATATTTATGGCACAAATACTCAATATATGTGACTAATCTTGATATTATACCCGGAAGGAAAGTAAATTAGCAACAAACGCGATTCAGTGTGTCAGGACCGAGTGCACGCGCCTTTAAAACGGTAGTTTTACAATAAAAAATAAAATACCTTTCAGCAGAAGTATAAACTCCGTTCAGCTCCTCGAAGGTCATGGTGCTTGTCAGGAAATCCAGCACGAAGAAACCAAAAAAACGCGTGAACACACGCAGGTTTATTCCACACCGCGCTTCGTGCCGCTCTGCCGCACTGTCCGTCTGTCACCGGGGAGGTCAGGCAGGACTCCAGCTACAAAATTAGCATATCGCTTCTGATTGGTCGTATTCTAATTAGGACAAGCCAACGTTCCGATCCGATCGGTTGCTGCGTATGACGTCACCAGGCAGCCTTTTTTTTTTTTACTAAGAGCTCGAGCTGAAACGCTGAGTTATTGGTCGTATGCTAATTTGGCCTCCTGAACAGCGAATCGTTGCACGGGGCAAAATAATAAATAAAGGCGTCTGATTGGTCTGCATCCTAGTCGGTAACGACAGGTGATTTTTTTTTTTTTTTTTGAAGGAAATCTTTGCCCTGACATGTCTGGAGTTTATTTCTGCGACATGAACTCTGATTTGAGGGGAACTTAAATGATTATTGCAATTGATTATTGATCAATAATTAATTTTTAAAATATAAATCATATAAAATGTGAAAAGATTCGTGAACATGTTGGTCAAATCTGATCTGAAAATTTGGACATAAAGTGTTAAATATGGAGTCTGACTTAAATCCATGCACTTATTATAAAGACTCCACCTGGTAGCACATTTATAATAAAAATGCATATGTAATACAACCAAACAAACAAAAACACAAAGAGCAGAGGATCTCTGAACTGCAAAAAATGAACTTATATATATAACTTATAATAAATAATAATAACCCCCCCCCCCCCCCCCAACTCGTTATTGCAAGTTATTCTGCTGCTATTTCGACTCATTGAGTCATAAAGTCAACCAATGAAGCAATGTGACAATATTAAAACAGTACTTTTTGGTTATAATTTGTGCTTTAATGCTACTGAAGATCTTTGACTGAATGCATATGCACATGCTTTTGGTTAAAGAACCAAAAGTAAGAAACTAATGAATGCTTTCACAGACTGCAGAAGTCCCGAATTATCAACTTAATCACAATATCCACTTAATATACTATTATATTAACGCTCTGGCAATTTCTATTTATTATTAGCATCTAAATTCTAAAAAGTGTAAAAAATATATATTAAAAAAAAAAAATGAACTTGAATAAACTGAGTAAACAGCTGTTTTTGGTTTGTTTTCTGACCCCATTGGGCCTGTGTATCGCTTTAGTCTTTCCAGAAGTCACATGCTTGAACAGATTTGGATGACTTCATCTTGTTTTGTAAGATGTAATTTCCCTGTAGAAAGTTCACTGCGATTTTGTGTGAAACAGCGACACGTTGTGGCCAATTCCAACAAAACCTGTGGAATGGGCATGCACACAAGGAGGAAATACAATATTATTTGCACACAAATTCTGTATAAAGGCATTAATGTGGAAATACCATTCACATGTAAGATACAAGGACAAAATATTAATCTAATATTTAATAGTGTTGCGCATAAAAACTATCAGTGTGTAAACAGATGTATAAATGCACATTATTAGTCTTATTAGAAATAGTGATATTGTTAGTTGATATATTTTATAATGATGTTTTATGCAATCCTTTATAAAACATCTTATTTTCACTATTTATTGTGTTTTGTTTGCAAAAGCCTTAGCAACAAGATGCTATCCTAATTTTTACACTTTATATAGTTTGACTTCTGTGGGGAAATAAATAATGCCTTCACAAAAACTCATGTTAGGAATTTTGCTAAGATCACAGTGACTCAGCTGATCATTATGTAGTGAAGAGAAAAGTAATAAACAGCCTGAGGAGATTTCTGCAGTAACACTGGCCCTGTTCCAGTACCTCTATACCACTCCCTTGTCAACTTCTCCATGAAGTAATTTCACTTTCTATTTTAAAATAAAACAAAAAAATGTAATGACATTTCGCTCCAAAGACATTAATGTGGACTTGGTATGTCTTAACACCTTCCACCTTTCTGGAAATGATTATTTTAATAGGATTTCTGTGGGAGATTTTGTCCATTCATGAAGTAGAGCATTCATAAGGTCAGGGACTGATGTTGGTTGAGAAGGCCTGACTTTCAATATCCATTCCAATTCATCCAATTTTTTTGATGGGGTTGAGATAAAACTGGTAAATTCCTAAAGCTCAAATATACATAATATGTAAAAAAAAAAAATATATATATATATATATATATAATATTTATATTATAGTATATAGTATATAATTTTTTTGTAATAAAATAAAAGAGGCCATGCTGAAGAAAATCCTAATGATTATAAGTTTTTTATAAGATATTTTATATATTTTTTTAAAATATAGTCTATGATCATAAAATTCTATGAAGGTCTGAAAGATGATGTAATTTGATGCATGCAAAGAGTTTCATGTCTTTGCAATAAATATTTACTGTAAAAACAAACAAACAAGTCTGTTCTATTTAATACCTGTATTGTTTATATTGTCTCGTATAGTCTGTTTTGTCTTGCATAATCTAAGCTAAATGTATAGTGTTATTTATGTCTGTACTTTTGAGAGTCACCAACAGCTGGAAACCAAATTCTGACAACAAACAAATAACCTGCAGTTTTGTTCTTAGACACCAGGGGGAGACAGAGCTCCAATAAAAACGAGTTTACATAAATTTGCATTTTAATTCATCCTAAAGAGATTATTTCAGGAACATGGAACACGTGTGAAATCACAGAGGACTTGCATAATGCTCCCGAAACAAAGGCTATTCATCATGACCTTTTGAAAAACTGAAGATATTAGTTTTCCAATTTGCATTTAAAAGTTGATAAGACAGAGAGTAACGTGATTAAACTTTTTTACATGATTAAACACGAGTTGTTCTGATAATGTGCCTTTAAAACTTCCAGTTTCGTTCTAAAATCGAATTTTTCTTATTTTATTTTTTTAATTTTAGTGCTATAAAAAAATTCACATAAAATTATATTCTGACGTGAAATATTTCTAAAAGATTTATCTGCTGGAACAAAAAAATACAATCCAGACTTTACAGACTTTACAAATATTAATAATCAGTTTATTCAAGTTGAAAAATTATTACTAAAATCCTCATAAAACCCAGATTATTTTTAATTTAGCAGCTGAATATATCCAGTGAATATCCAGAGTGAAGCGTACATCATTACATGGATAAACAAAACATTATATTCAATTCATTATTATTCAATTTTAGTTTTATTATTATTATTTAGAATTAAATCAACATGGAAACCATTTTAGAAGTGCATTGTTTCAGTGTTTTTTTTTTCAAATGAAATACTGTTAATTCATACTGGTGCTTTCGTTTCTAAAAGGCTATACATGACTGTATGCGTAGATGCAATTGAGATTATTTTTATAGGTATTAGTATGAGTAGAATTATTATTATTATTATTATTATTATGCATTTATTTGTGTATTTATTGTAAAGATGACAGATGACAGATCATGCTACATAATTTATCTTTCTTTCTTATTATAAAAAGATTTACAAGCACTGAATAAAAGTTGCCTTCATTTTTTTGTGTGGGTGTTTTTTTTTTTTATCCTCGTGTAGATAAACACAACCGCGTAAAAACGCATCGAGTGACTCGAGAGTTTATCATAAATCTCCGCCAAACACTTTGTGAAAGTTGTGTGATGAACAGTAGCTTAACGCGGTCCAACGATGCTCTGAAAGCTCTGTTCCTGCGACGGCTGACAAATGCGCCATGTGCTAAAGGATGTCCGCCAAAACGCGTCTCCTTAATGGACCAATTGCTCAATTAAGTGGCTGATTTGTTCCGTGCCGCACTCTTTAATATGGAGAGAGTCATATTTCCTCCTAGATTAGTATAGATACCGGCTGACAGACTGCACTGCTCAAGGTATTTGGCCGGCATAATTCATTCATAATGCCACAATGCAGTCCATCTATCATCTCATTTTTTCCCTGCCACTTCTTCTCCCTCTCCAATTCACTTCCAGGCTCCTGGCTCTTTATCGGGATGGGGGTGGGGGTGGGGGTGTGTGGTGGGGTTGCAGGACAAGGTTGGGACGTTGGCAGCTTTTTTTTCCTTCGTCTGCTGATGTATTAGGCGGAATATGCAAGCGATGAATTACCCGGAGAAGGAAGTCAATTATCCAGTCGGGGAAAAAAAAAAAAACGGGAACAGCGGCCCTTCGCTTGGCCTAAGGGCCCCTTTTTCCATTTGAAGGCATGATTTTTTGAAGACGAGGTGGGGTGGGATTGGGGTTGGAAGGGTTGGAGGTGGTGGTGGTGGTGGGGGCAAATAAAGGAAGCACAAGAAGAAGAAGAAGAAGGAGAAGAAGAAGAGAGGGATGAAGATTACAGAGGGGACGTGATAGGTCTCAGATCCTCTCTTTAGCTCATTTTGTGACTTTTTTTTTTTTTGAAGGAGATTTGGAACAGGCATTAAAGGAGAGAGAGAAAGAGAGAGAGAGAGAAGCGAAGTTTTTTTTTCATCCCTCTCCTCTCATTTGTCCTGCTTCGCATCAAAACCTGCCCCTGGTTTGACTATTAGAAGTGGAGGTCAATAGGGATATGAGAACTGCCACACGTGCGCTCGCGTCCCAACCCACCGAGCCTTGTCACTTTTCCCTGCTGACTTCACCCCCACACCTCTTTCTCTTTTCTCCAAGGCGGAGGAGGGGAACAGTCCCGTAAGAGCCGCCGAACGCTTGCGAGAACAAGCTGACTGACACGAGTGACACTTAGGGAAATGAGGTCATTAGCTCGAATTACGGGGGGTTTTGATAGCTCACTAATGGGTTTTAATGATGGAATTTAGCACGCGCAGCCACCAGGGACACGCGCCCAACGCAGGCGGACAGGTCGTTTAATAAAGAGACTTTCCACCATAGAATAAGGATTGTGTCCGAATGAGTCTAAAAAAATATATATAAAAAATCCACAGACTTACCTGCACCATAGCGGAAGTACTTCTTCTTCTTTTTTTTTTCTTTCCCCCGTCCTTCAAGATCCTGAATATTCAACATCTCTCATAGTCTTCTCTTTATCGGTCTTCT
Source organism: Silurus glanis (assembly GCA_014706435.1). Taxonomy (NCBI): domain Eukaryota; kingdom Metazoa; phylum Chordata; class Actinopteri; order Siluriformes; family Siluridae; genus Silurus; species Silurus glanis. The sequence continues at coordinate 442,565 of JAAIIK010000073.1, read as the reverse complement.
ACTTCTTCTTCTTGACCAATCCTTCTGAGAAAACAATCATTATACTGCAACACCTCTTTCCACTTGCATACCAGAGTAAAGAAAGTGTGTGCAATTGTCGTAATTGGTGCGTTTTTGCTTTAAGGAGACGTTTATTTGAATGATTATGGAAGGAGTCTCCAGTGTCAGCGCTTTGTAATAGTCAGAGTTCAATCTCAAAATCTTTTTTTTTAACGTAAAAAACATCTGAGATCAGGATTAATAAAAAAAAAAGAAATAAAAAAGAACTGCTTTACAGAATGATGTTTCCACATATCAGTCGTTTAAAAGCACAAAACAAACTACAGACTACAAATTGAAAAAAGTTACAAAAAATGACCGAAACGGGCATCAAGTCATTTGAGGGATTATGCAGCAATCCAGCTGTGTATGAGCTTAACATCTGTTTGTGCATCATATTTACACTTTACAGCCAAAAATATGGAGACACCTGACTTTTCCACCCATACGTGGTTCTTCCCTAAACTGTTACCAGGAAGTTGGATGTGGATGCGTTAGCATTACATTTTTTTGTCCACCAGAACTAGGAGATCCAAACCAGTTCCAGCATGGCAATGCACCTGTGCACAAAGCAAGCTTCATGAAGATGTGCTTTACATGGGTTGAAAGTGTGTGGAAGATCTCCTGCTATAGAGCTCAAACCCTACTAAACACATTTGGAATAAATGTGAATGCTGACTGCACCCCAGGAACCTCCTCACCTTCTCACCTACATCAGTACCTGACGTTACTAACACCCTTGTAGCCGAATGAATCAAATCAAATCAAATCAAATTTTATTTATAGAGCGCCTTACAACAACCAAAAGGAGAACAAGGCACTTTCCAGTAAAAGAACAATAGACAATAAAATATAAGAACACAATGTACATAAAATAGCAGTTGAATCTCCACAAAATCTCTACAAAAATCTAGTGGAACATCTTCCGGGAAGAGTGGAGCTAATTATAACAGCAAATAGGCACTAAATGTGGAATGGAATGTTCAAAAAGCACGAACTTTTGTCCATATTGTGTTCATCACCCATAGTCTGTTAAACTGGTTCTGAACCGTGTGAGGTTCTCTGAGGGAGCAGGAAGGGAGTCTGAGCTGGATATAAGGAGCAGATCCAGTGCTAAGCCATGGAAAGCAGAGCGTGTAATGGCTCGTTGAGCTGCTGAGGCCAGGCCAGAGGCTTCAAGCAGCCATATTTCAGCGTGTATCGATCAGGCTCTGAATAAACGCCGCCAGGCCTTCCTCCCCTTCGTCCTTGATCCTGTAAAGTAATAACCGTACGCGTGTCAGGGAGGTAATTATCATTGATCTGCTGGAGAAAATGTGACAAATTTTGCTGTCGTACCGTGGCATGATTCATACCGGTGTTGGCGAACAGAGGCGAGGAAAACTGGGTTTGTTTCATTAGTGCGCATTACCTCCACAACTTTTATCTGTAACGTGAGTTGCAAACATCACATCAATCCTACATCTTTGATACAACAAAGGCGTAACTATGCACTCATGACCATAGGGTTGTGAGTTTAAATCCTAACGTTGACCTTCGACACTGTATGTAAAATGTTGTTTGGATAATAGCATAAAAATTCTATGTTTTGCATGGAACAAAGTTTGTGGACACGTTCATAAGATGTAAGATGTTATGTAGGTGAGGTGAGAAGACCAGGGGTCACATTCATCCCAAAAGATGTTCAATAGGGTTGCAGCACAATAGCAGGCCACTCTAGATCTTCCAGGACAGTGTCATTCTAGAACAGTTTTGGGTCTCCAGGTTCAAGTAAGGGTGAAATTTCATGCTACAGCATCCAAAGATGTCCAATACAATTGTGTGCCTCCAATGATGTGGAAACAGTTTGTGTTTGTGTGGCAGCTGAGAATTTGTGTAAATGTACCCATAACCTACACCTCACTAATGTAACCGTGACTGTTGGGGTTCAAATCGTATGACTTTCGATGGGTTTTATACTGTATATTTGATTTAATAGAATTTTTTTTATTATTATAGAAATGCATAAATTAAGCAAATACGCCTTTATGCCTCCTAATACTAGATTAGTTTCTTTTGTTCTGCATCATACAGACAAATGAGCGTTAATTTTCAAGAGCTATATATCGCCTATTAAAAGAGCATTATTGCTATCATAATGACATTTTTTCATATTTATTTCTATTAAAATCAAAGCATTTACTTACTTATGCGTATGCATATGGTTGGTGGCTGAATCTAACAAATAATAAGGCTACGTCAATAACTAGACGTTGGCCCATAGTGGACATTACAGATACCGATACTTAGGTTGGATCATAATTGCCAATAACCGATTAATCAACCGTTATGGATCCTGGATAAAAAAATAAACATAACCCTCCATGTAAAAAAGAACTGAAGTTTATTACAAAAATAAAAAAATCTGTACTTAATTATAAAAAAAGATAAAGGAAATAAATCTGAAAATATTCTTTAATAAATATAATTATGTAATTACTAAATAATATAATATAATATCACGCTCTCCGTGCAGCGTGCAGTCTTATGTGTGAAAACAAACAGCACCAGTGATTCGCCTCTAGAGGCCGCTCTCGTAATGACCGTAAGCCAAAAAAACTATCAGTATGTATTTTTACCGATATTCGCTGGAACTATCGGTCCTTCGACCTCTATTAATAACTAAAGGTCGTTTTAGTTTGAATGCCAACCTTTATTATTAAATACAGATATATGAGTAAAACATTTATTTAAAATGAATTTTTTAAATATGTCTCTGGCGATGTTCAGAGGGCCGTTATAGATATGGGGGCCGTAGTTTGTGCACTATAACTCAGTACTCGTGGCAATACCTCAGTACTCGTATTAAAAAAAGTTACTTGTTCGGTACTCATCAGTTTCAGAACTCGCCACGAGTTTAGCGACGAGTACCGAGGTATTACGGTATATGTTTTCATCATTAACAACAAAGCCGCCATGACCCTGAGGAAGAAAAGAATTCAAATCCAAACCAAACGACAAGAACCAACTTTGTTGTGTTGACTGGCAGCCTCTCTTCGGCCGAGTCTGCTAAAAAAGTTATGATCCTACTTAGCCGGCAGTCCCCACCGGCGACGACAGAGCAGAAAGCAGCGAGCACGTCAACTCGTAACAAATGAGCGGGACAAGGCAAAGGGCGGCGAGATTGCCACATTCATCATGATGGCGTCAGGGGCTCGTAGCGCTTACTGCCAGGTTCGTGCGGACAGGCTAAGCCTCGGATCCTCGGATCCTACGCAACTTCCTTTTGATTAGAACTGATGCACTTTAAAAAAATAAATAAAATCCATGGAACTCTTTTGCCTTTTTTAAAGATAATCTTGTTTGTGTGGTCGTGATTTTGTTGTTCATAAGCGGGAATAAATGTTAATATGTGTTCGTATGTACGCTATTCTCTCAGGATTAGAGCTAATATAAACATCTATAAAAAGCTCTTTACATGCCGAAACGCTCTCTCTCTCTCTCTCTCTCTCTCTCTCTCTCTCTCTCGCCTCTCTTTGAGTTTTGATAGATGACTGATTGCCTGCCGGTACAAAAAGATTTATTAGTGTTTATCCAGCACTCGGTGGTCACCTGCGGCTTAGAGACCAGGGCCCGTTGCGGCGAACACACCACACACTCGATATGTGTGTGCGTTTCAAGACTCTCATCCATTATATTCTTATATACAAGGCCCATGTGTGTACAAGAGGCATCTGTGTATATATATATATATATATGTGTGTGTGTGTGTTTATATTTTATATATTCTATATTCCATCCCTCGATTTCATCTCACTGGTTTCAGATCCCCGAAGCCCCTCGTCGGTTGATGGAGGATTAAACTTTACAGGGAAGGAAAAACCTGATAGAGGTGATTCCTCGTGCTCCGACCGAACGAGGCGACCTGCAGATCTCCACCGTAAATTGTGATTATGGGCTAAGTGAGGTGAGCGGATGCAGGAATTCTTCGGCGGGATATTAGTTTGACACGGACGCACTCCGGGGAGCGTACGCCAGCATCCGGGAAGTCGAAAGGACATGGAAAAAAATCGGGATGCATTTAATTCTTGGATTCGGATATCAAAAATCGGCTTCAATTCCAGACTAGATTTTGAGTTCGATATAAGATTTGGAAAAAGTTTAAAAAATTTCGTAAGCAGACCGCACGCTATCACAATGAACCAATGCTAGGTTTCATCCTTGTTGCCATAGCTACAGGACACGTGCCGCAAACGTCAGCAACTTTTCATCTTCAACCTTCACTTCATCTTCAAACTTCAGCATCATCCTTTTTAGACCAAAGTTAAACATAAAACTTTGAAATCATAGTTTCACTTAGCTAACTTCCTTTTTTTTTTTATATAATATGAGGAAATGTTATGTTCCTTTGAAGATCTATAAAATCTTTGAATTGAAAAGTTTGAACGTATCGCATGACGCTACTATCGCTTCGTGTTTCTTCGTATTTTAACCGATGCATTATTTACGAATATTTTTAATGATTGTGATTCGTAAAATGTTGTTATTATGGAGCACAATTAGAGTTTAAAAACTGATTCCATGCTAGTTTTTTTGCTAACAGGAAACGCTTAGCATTAAGTGTTAGGAAACGCTAAATTTCACACTAATCCCCGTATCCATGGTGAGGAAAGTTCACACGTTTATAAAGGGTTCACACTGTTAGCTAAAGTGAATATATGAGTGTGAAGCCGGACTTTGAGGTGTTACATCGATGTATATTAGCCTTTGGTCATGGGAGAGATTGGCGTCCATTAGCGATGACACGTCGGGACTCAGGTACGCTCATCCTTGTCGCTGTATATCATTGCGCTTCCTGTAACCTTTCGCGTGTGAGAGATAGAGAGGTAGTGAGAGTGAGGGAGCGGAGAGGATGGAAGGAGAGAGTGGAGAAAGACAGGCAATCATTTCTCTCGTTGAGGGCAGCGGAGCGGGGAGGCGTGTAGATGAAACCCCATTTTCCTCTGATTAAGTCCTCCAAAAATATTCCATTTGTCAGTGCCAGCGCGGGTGATGGGGCTCGGTGCAGCCAGCCGAGTGTGTCTGTGTGTAGCGCTGCCGATTTACATCGGTCACTGACAACATCATCTACTCACTAATGTCCTCCTTCACTCTCTTCTCTAAAACCCCCTCATCTTCAACATATACACCTACCTGTCTGTCTCTCTGTCCCACCTGTCTGTCTCTCTGTCCCTCTGTCAAACCTGTCTCTCCCTCTGTCCCACCTGTCTCTCTCTCTCTCTCCCTCTCTTAACCCCCCTCATCTTCAACATATACACCTACCTGTCTGTCCCTCTGTCAAACCTGTCTCTCTCTTTCCCTCTGTCTCACCTGTCTTTCTCCCTCTTTCCCACCTGTCTCTCTCTCTCCCTCTCTAAACCCCCCTCATCTTCAACATATACACCTACCTGTCTCTCTCTGTCCCACCTGTTTCTCCCTCTGTCCCACCTGTCTTTCTCTCTCCCTCTCTAAACCCCCTCATCTTCAACATATACATCCACCTGTCTCTCTATCTCTCTCTATCTCTCTCTATCTCTCTCTTTTTTTTTTTTTTTAAACCGCCCTCATCTCCAACATACACACCTACCTGTCTGTCTGTCTGTCCCTCTGTCCCTGTGTCTCTCTAAACTCACCTGTCTATCTCCATTTGTCCCAATGCATCTTTCGCTTCCCCTCTGTCACTTTCTTTCCCTGAATCTCATTCACTCACATTCCCAGTCTCTCTCTCTCTCTCTCTCTCTCTCTCTCTCTCTCTCTCTCACTCTCTCTCTCTTTCACTCTCTCTCACTCTCTCATGTTTTGTGTTTCAGCCTATTTTAACTTGATCTTCTCTCCGCAGGTTTGGATGCAGCGAATACCTAAAAAAAAAAAAAAAAAAAAAAAGAGAGAGAGAGAGAAACGAAAAAGCACCCGTCTCTGTCATAGACGCTCCCAATGTCATCAATTTCAATTTCCAATCTCCTCTCGTCTTTTTTTCCTCACCGTCTCCTCACTACCAACCTTAGCCACTCTCTCCTGCCCTGCTTTCTCTCAGGGAATTTTTTCGAAATGTTTTTATTTCTTTCCTCCTCAAGCCTCATGGCCCTCACCCTCGTTCTCCTCTCTACACATATTACCCATTACCTAGGCCTGCGCTTTCTTAGGCTTTGTGAAATAGAATGTAATTTCGCCGCTCGCCTGCCTGCTGATGAGACCCAAATGAAAGATCATTAATATTTAGCTTTTTTTTTTTTTTACCAAAAAGAAAAGAAATGCACGCACAATTGCTTCTTCACATTCCAACACCGGCGCTCGTGCATATGTTTGCGTGTGTGTGTGTGTGTGTGTGTGTGTGTGTGGAGACGTTTTTTTCCCCATCCTCCTGAGAGCCCGTGGCCCGTCTTACACCTTCAGCCGGCTAATGATGAACGCACGACCTCGAAGATATGAACAACACGACGTTTCCCTTCCCAGGTTTGGAAGATTGAAATGAAGCCGGCGGTGGGGACGAGGGGTTTGGTGTTCGGGAGGGGAGGGGTATGAGAGGGGTATGGGGGGGGGGGGTTATTGAGGGCTGCGTTCCAATTTGTCAGGTCAGAAGACAGAGTGGCAACATTAGCAGGCCAGACAAACCGAACCCAGGGTGTCATTTGTAAGCATGTAATGAACTGACAGGTTTATGAGGTGTCTCTTTTCTTTCTGTTGGCCTCTAAATGCTCGCCGCGTTGACTGACAGACTGTCTGCGCTAACGTGGCGTCGCTGCCTAGAAAGTCCCCATTTAAACCTTTAAAAGTAACCCAATGTCTGGAAAAAGGGATAAAACCGGAGCTGAAATGTCTGTATTTATAACTACTAATTAAGCTAATATTAGTAAGCTAAAGAAGCTAACCAGCTAGCTAAGTGCTAGTTAACAACTAGCGCAGTAGGGTTTCAGGATTGGTGCCTGTCACACCCCGACGTCATCTGGAATTATTTTTTAACAAACGGCAAAATTTGTCAAAGCAGTAGACTCACGTGGCTAGCAAATGTTGCTAACTCACATTTCCCCTGTGTTTCAGGAGTTTCTTAATAAACAGCAGCTGATATTACTGGTAAACTAGCTCAAATTTTGTCAGTGAAGTGACCACACTTGATTCTCTGTAACTTTAGCAAACGAAGCTAACAGGCTCACTTGCATATGTCAGTGAATCACAGTTAACATCGTCTCTCTCTCTCTCTCTCTCTCTCTCTCTCTCTCTCTCGTTTATTTCCCAGCAGCCAGCAAGCATGTTGAAATCTGAAATATTAGCATAACAACTGCAACAGCTTTTCACAAGCATTAGCTATGCAAGATAACAGGTGAAGTAGCTGCTAGCAAACCGACTCATATTGGTCACAGTGGAAGATTCTGTACCTCATTTTTAACCTCAGGTATTTATTGAATAGCACCATATCTATACATCATCCTGTACGAGGACGAGATTACCATAGCAACCATGATCGTTTTTAAATATTTAATAAGCATGCTAGCTGGTTAGTAAGCTGCTAATAAATATGCTCAGGGGAATTTCAGTTTGAGGATCTCAAATGTCTCGCTAATGTCTCCCTTATGTCTCTTATTCAGCTTATGTAAAATAAGAACACAATTAGCTTTATATCCTAGCATTGAAAATGAAAAGAATTCAACAATGATCTTAGCTAATCTTCTATGCTAGCTGTGCTTTTTTTTAACAGGGATACAATTGTCTAATTGGAACAAGATCATGCAAACTTTCTAAGTTTCTTTGCTAGTGTTTTTTTTTTAAATGTTTTTTTTTGTTAGCGGTTTGCTAAGAGGACGCACCACTTTTTTACAAAAGCATTTGGATTAGAGGGATAGAGTTAGAAACATTTTTACCAACGTTTTTATAATCATTAACTTAACAATTTTGAGCGTCGAGAGAGATGAGAATTGAAAAAAGTAGGAAGGATGGAAGTGGGAAGGGAAAAAAAGAATGTAATGCGAGGAGGAAAATGAGCAAGAACAGTCGTGAAATTTAATTTTGAAATCAATCAGTATTCATTAACCCGTGAGGCATTCCCTCGATCGCTGGCACTCTCTCTCTCTCTCTCTCTCTCTCTCTCTCTCTCATTTTGGCACTCAGCATGGCACCTCTCGTACTCACTGCTCACCCAGGCATCGCCCGCTTTTCTCGCTGCTTCGCTCCCTAACCAAACTTTACCTCCACCGTCCTCATTAGCATCTCATTTGCATGTTATTTGCATATAATTTGCATAGCCGTTTTGGAGCAGAACTTTCCACCTCATCGTACTTTAATTGTTTTTTTTTTTTTTGTTCTTGATGGCGGAAGGAGAAAACTCAGGGCCTCGTAGCACCATGGCCTAAAGAATATACAAATTAAAAACTAAGAAAAATATTAATAATAAAATTTAAACTGTCTGGGATAAACAAAATATAAATCAAATATAAAGGAAATGTTCACAGCTAAAAAAAAAAAGGGTAAGTTTATATTACAATTTTTTTATTATAATAAATATAAAATAATTACAAAATATATAATAGTTTATAATGATAATATATTTTTTAATCTTTTTTCTTATTATTAATATTAATACATTTGAAATAGAATGTATTCAGAAACTACAGTGGAAATAAAATAAAAATACATTCTAATAAAATAAATTCCACATGCTTCCTTAAAATCGCTCAAACCAAAACAATAACACTTATAATAAAAAAAAAAAAACAACAACAACAAATAAATAAATAATAATAATTAATTATTCCAATATAAGCCAGGAATTTCCCAAATTAAATAAATAAATAAATATCTACAATGTTGCTAAGGGGTTTCTTGGCATGCAGCCTAACACATACACACACACACACACACACACACACACACACACACACACACACACA
>JAAIIK010000073.1:398073-406669 GCA_014706435.1 Silurus glanis | reverse complement strand
CAGACAGGGAGGTAGACAGACAGGGAGGCAGACAGACAGGGAGGCAGGCAGGCAGGCAGATAGATATAATTCATTCTTTCTTTGTCTCCCACTGAGACAGTCCAACCCTCCTCTTTACACGGATAGTTGAGCTCAGCAAGACTCTTTGCACCAACATGGGCTGAGGAGATGAAGAGAGAACAACAAACAGACAGACAGACAGAGAACCTGTTCCACACTTACCGATACCGATGTACCGATTTCTCCTCTAAAAAGTCAGAACAGAACCAACACATAAACAAAGCTTAAATGCTAACAACTGAAGAAGTGGAACTAGCTAACTAAAGCTACCACATATAATATCTAGTTAGCTAACTAAAGTTAACATATAATTATTTGGAATCGAGTGATCACAACAGGCTATTGCCATCAAACTACAGTTACCACAGGAGGTTACTTTTAGCTAGCAAATAAAGTTACCACATAAGGTTGTTGGAATGCAACAAAAGTCACCACATAAAGTTGTTGCTAACTAAGTAAAGTTACAATCAGATGTTACTGTAGTGAACAGAACATTGTTGCTGGGCAGTAGTAAACACAGGAGGTTACTGTTAACTAGCCACAAAAGTTCCCAAATGGTTACCACAGAAGGTTGTTGCTACGCAACAATAGTTACCTCAGAAAGTTGTTGCTAGCTAAATTACTACAGGATGTTACTGTTAACTAGCCATAAATGTTACCAGAAGGTTACCACAGAAGGTTGTTGCAAGGCACCAAAATTACCACAGAAGTTTGTTGGGAGGCAACAAAAGTTACAACTGAAAGTTGATGCTAGCTAAGTAAAATTACTACGGAAGGTAACAGTTAACCAGCTACAAAAATTACCAGAAGGTAACCACAGAAGGTTGTTACCACAGAAAAGTTACCACAGAAAGTTATTGCTAGCTTGCTAAGGGTAACATAGAAACTTATTCTGAAAAGCAAATAAGTTACAACACAATTACAAAAATTTCTGTTAGCCAGCAAAATGGTTATTATTAACTAAAGTTACCACAGACATTTCTAATAAACAAATAAAAAAAATATTCTAAAAACTAAAATGATCACAGGTGAAGACTTTTACAGCAAAAATAAAATAAAATTTACAGCTGAGTGTCAACTTGTTCATAAACTTTGTTTTGACTGCAAATTGGATCTTCCTAGTTTTCTTTGCTAGCCAGTTAGTGTTCGTTCTCATTTCAGCAATCAATTCTAAAAATAATTCTGAACATCAGTGAGCGCATCAAAAATGTATTTTTAAATTGTATTGTATATCATTGTGTACAGTATACTGTGTATCATGCTAGCAACTTTAAAATGTCGATCGCCAACAACAATGTTTTTAAATATTTCCTTTTTTAAACACATTTTACTTTGGTTTTATTTTGCCGCTGCATTTGTTGTTGTATAAAATGCGCTATATGAATAAAATAAAGATGAATATTTTCCCGTGAGTAACGAGCGCAGATGAAGGGTGGGTGCTAGTCTTAAAATCGTAAAAATCCAGTGACTGATCAGCGGCGCTTATCGGTTTTCAGCGTCACACCGGCAGCATCTGTTACAGCTGTGGCTCAATCCATAACCCATCCATCAAACACAAACAGATCTGTCTACTGTAAACACGAAGCTCGTTTACACGTCAAAACCAACTGATACCTCGCAGGAATGATCTTGCTGAGAGGCTGAGAGACTCGACCAGCTGTCACAGATGAACAGCTAGCACAGATCAGGACCTGAGGAACAATTACGCTAGCTCTGAAATAAACACCTTAATTCAGCCCTTATATCCATTGATCATCCCTGCTGAAGCCATTTAGACACTTCGATATCATGATATTGTGGCTCATCTCAGTGAACCTAAGCGTTTACCCCGTTTAACCCACGATGCTAATTGCTGTTAATGGGAAGGAGATCAAGATCCCCAGATGCATGATTTTGTCAGAGAGACTCTCAAAACATTTTGATTTCTGTTCAATAGCTCTGGCTGGGACTCAATACGTTCTCAGAGGAAAGTGTTTTAATCGAAGGCTCAATACAATTAGACACTGGAATTAGCCTGGAATGAACATTTATAGACTTTGTTACGGTTACTATCAATGGTTTTTGAGACACACGCATGTTCATTTTGTTTTCATGCAACAAACTTGGTGGAAAAAAGAACAAAAAAAACCCCCACAAGTATTAAACAGTGAATGACTAGAAGAAAGTTCTGAGTCCAAATGTGACATTTTTGTCTCTACCAGAAAAACTTATGTAAGACGGAGACCAGGAGAGAAGATGTGATCAGACTCCCTCACCCCCCCCGCACTCACACATGGTAGTGGACGCTTAATGATTTGGGGTTGTTTTGGAGCAGAGAAGGTTGAAGAATTTTTCTGGGTGAAGGGTGAAAGAAATATTGAACCAACATGGCAGCCATTCCATACTTCAACATAATGCAATTCCATCTACAACAAGACGATGAGGTGAAGCGTACATCTGAGTTCTGTAAGCGTTATTTAAAGAGCAAACAGTCTTCTGGATATCCATCATGCAAATACCTGCCCAGTCGCCGCACCTAAATCCTATTGAACTGATCTGGGATGAACTGGATCACAAGAAGGACATCTACAACTAGGGAATAAAAACTTTTTTTTACCAAATTTGGCAAATTTACCAAAAAAGGATAATGCTTGTTCATTCATTCATTTTCTCCCGCTTTTCCGTAATTCGGGTCGCGGGGGCAGCAGTCTAAGCAGACCCCCGTCTTCGACTGCTGCCCAATCCTCACAGCACCGTCCCTTACGGTCCCTCCTGCAGGTGGTGAGCCCACGGGAAGGCGGCCCCACGTCACTCCGACGTCACGGGCCTTGATATTTCCCTCGTAAGGGACCCCCGGAGCATAGAGGGTTAAGGGCCTTGCTCAAGGGCCCAAGAGTGGCAGCTTGGCGATACCGGGGCTTGAACCCCCGACCTTCCGATCGGCAACCCAGCGCCTTAACCGCTGGAGCCACCACTCCCCCCTTGTGTCTTTCAAAAACAATGAAAGGTTTTCACACGTACTGTATATAAATATATATAAATGTCTTGCTGATTAAATGGATATTTTGCCATAAAACTACAGTTTTCTACCTTTATTTTTTTTATTTTTTTATTTTTTATTTTTTTTAATTTTTATTTTTTTTTACCAGAATGTTGTGCCTTATATTCAAACTAGGAGTTTGGATGGCAAATGAATTTTTCTATAAAGTAATATCAATACTATTACTTTACCTTCTTAACTTACTGGTGCTAGCTAGTTTAGCATGAACTAACTTTAATTTACTAAGATTTTTTTTAAAAGTCATATCCATAAATGTTGATATCATCTCTGCTAATGCTAATTCTAGTGAACTAAAATGAGCTAATAACCATGAGTCAGCGAAATTTAAATAATTTTCTTTTATTAACGTTCATAATTGTAACTTACCTTTAGCAGCTAAACAAGCTAACTTGAGAGGAATTTTAGGAAATGTTTGCAAATGTTAAAATAATCCACTAAATCTGGCTTCACTAAATATCACGCTAAACTTGACATCACGCTAGTTAACGCTAGCTCACAAACCTGAGCTAACATAATTTAACTAACATCATTTCTTTCTATCAAAGAAAACCAATAATAAATCTTTAGTATAATTAAAGCTAGCTAACCCTTAGCATACTTTTAGAGAGGATATACTTATATATGCTCGCTGCTAATGCTAGCTAGCTCTCTAGCCTATATTAGCTTTGTAAGTATCATTTGTTAATGTTTATAATCTCTGTAATGGGAGCTAGATAGTTTCTCTAAGATTTTTGAAGACAAATAGTTTCGAACAAACGTTCAGAAAGTCTTAAATCGCTCATGCTAGCTAAGCAGGATACAGTGTTCGGAAAGGACTGGTGTTTGTGAGTCTTTTTTCCACTCTAGAGTAAATCGTCTTGCACTCCTGACCCTGGTGTTATGATGGTATGAAACAGTGACATTTTGCTGTAAGTGACTCCTTTTTTTTATGTGAAGATTTTCCTGAAAACAGGTTTTTGTATTAAAAAAAAAGAGTTTAAACCAGATTACAGCTGAACAATCACACACTCTGTCATGTTTAGGTCTATGATTCTCGCCAAACAAGAGGATTTAAAGTTATAGTTAGGAGGCTGAGCATCAGCCAAACACGCGGCGATGATATTTTACAGCTAGGCCAGGTAATCCCGAGGAGATGCTTCGTATAAACTCACAGTTGGGAACGAAAACAGCATGTGGATTCGAATCGGAGGCTTTTCTAAGTGGCGTTAATGCTCGAAGCCTCCTCAGCTTTTCTACTGAAGGATTGAGAGGGATTGGCTTAGGTGACTCTCTAATGAGTCTATTGTTCTTTTGTTTGTGCTGTTAAGGGGAATTAGCCGTATTAAGGTGCGGGAGTCGACCTTAAAGGCCTAGACAGAGCTCTGTTGTGTGCATATACCTGAGCCCTGGTTTAAAACATCATAGTGTTTTGGTAGGAGAAAATCACTCAGCTAACTGAAAATCATATATAAAAAACGTCATGGGGCGGGTTGATAGAAAGCGCAAACATCCACACCACAATACTGTTTCATTCTGGATTCTGATTGGTGTTCTGTTTTTGATTCTTTATATATTAATACGCCCGTTCGAGTTCGCTACTGTTTCTATAGTAACGGCTCGTTCACAGGAACTCACATGGCGGTTTACAAAATCGCTTATGTGGTAAAGTTTTCTTTAAGGACACATTTATATAACATCCATAAAGAGGTGTCTCCAGTGATCGTGCTTTATATCAGTCTTGAGAAAAACACTGTGTTTTATTCTTCATTTATCACCGTAGACACGTGAAAAAAGAAGGACGTTTATAGAGCGCTTTTAAAACCAAAACTGGAACGGATTCTAAAAACTTCTCACTAGTACGTGATCTCTGTATAGTCACCTGACTGGCGTTTGTACCTCGTTGTTCTGAAATAATACGCCTTTATATTTGCACACCATGTCATTTGCTCTGATCTGGTCCCCACTCAGGACTTTTTATACAAAATATTCTATATATACGTGAGCATCAGTAGCCATTTGGACTTCATTCAATTCGCTCTGTCTGCATTGTACTGTGAAAAAGCTCAATCTATTCTAATCAAAACAGGAACTCGTTTTCCTCGAGTGTCGCAGCAGATCCAAATCCCTCACAATCGTCAGCACTAAGTGTGTGAGACGTTCGCTCATGTACTGATCCATTGTTATTTATACAGGATCGCTCTGTATGCGTTTGTTTTGTTAGAAAATAAAATAAATCTGACTATCTATTTTCATTCTGTCCTAATCCGTCAGCTGAATAGCTGAATGTTGCTCAGGGCAGATAATCAGAAATCAATCTCCAATAAGGCAGGAGCTGCACCACAGTGCTTCCTGTTTAATACAGAAAACCACTCGATAGGCAGCAGGCCACTTGAAGGAGTAAAGAGTCTCTTTACCCAGTTAATTACCCAATTACAGCTAATAGACCCCCCTACACACACAAACAAACACACACACACACACACACACACACACACACACACACACACACACAAACTCAAATAAATCTTGTTTCTGTTTAACAGTTATATAACTGACGACTTTTTTTTCTTTTAATGTTTATTTTATTGTCCTTAAAATGCTTTAATTAATTCATTTAATTGGTTAATTAATTAAGTGAGTAATTATTTAATGTTATGATTAATTGGTTTATTAATTAATTAACATTTTGAACATTTATCAGTCCAAGTCTCATTATTATTATAATTAAAAGAATATATAATTTATTTATTCATTCATTTAATTTAATTTAAATGATATTTAAATGATATTTATATTTATTTTTGTTTCTTGTACTCTCAGCAGTCTCTGGATAAAGACTTTTCTTTGGGATTAATAAAGTTTTATCTTTATTCATTTATTTTTTTAATTTTTTTAATGTTATCTTATCTTATAACAACATTTAAAAGGGGCAAATAAAAGTTGTAAATAATTTAAAGTGCATAAAACATTATTTAATTTATTCGATTAAATATTATATAATTTCATTTATGTCACGGTTTTAAGATTAGAAATAGGAAAAATCTGATAGATCGATAATAAAAATCGATCCAATGTAAATTGACACTGTTTTTTATTTCTGAAGGTTTAATTCTGTCCCTCTGTGGAGGTGCATTACAATAAACTTTGAATATTAATTTCAAAGTTATACACAGGTACATCAGATTACAGAATACAGAAGATCTTGGTCCTGCTGATGTTGCTGATTAGATGTTGGAACTGCTTGGCTGAACATCTCTAGATGTATACATAAAAAAAAAAAAGTAAAAAAAAAAAATCCTTTTCATGCTTCACAATTTTGAGGTTTTTTTTGTCGATATTGGAGAGGTAAAAGCTTGTCAGAAGCAGTTAGTGAAATCTGCTTCTTACCTCACAACCCGAGTGTGTGAGATTTGGTTTCTTAGCCCCTCTTGCCTCTTTTTTTCTTTCCTCTTTTCTTTTTTATTTTCGAAGCGAAGGTGGATTAAGGCAGAGGGACTTTTGTTTAGATAAAGCGAGGGATTAGGTGGAGATTTGCCCCCATAAAGTTGTGGGCTTGATGGGCCTTTTATCCCGCCATGTCGCTTAAGCTGTGTTGCTTCTGGATTAGGACGATACAATAGGGTCCCTTGTGCAAGGGGGATCCGGGGCCAAAGTGAGCGAAGGAGACGGAGGGAGAGAAAAGAGAAGAGGGGGGGGAAGAGAAAGAAAAAGAGAAAGGAAGAGAGAGATAGAGAAAAGACAGTAAAGGATTGATTTGGAGGAATTGGCAGGTCAAAAAAAACTTCTAGCATTGGGGATTTGTCCTGAAGATCCTGGGATCTTGTTGTGAATAATGAGATTTCTCCAGGAATCAAGAGGAGGAAAAGAGGAAGGGGGAAAAAAAAAAGAAAAGTATACCACTGCCCCTTTAATACAGGTATCTAATTTAGAGAAAAAGAAGGGAAAAAATGGGTTTAAGATGAAGGTGCTACTAATAACGTGTCTAAGAGATGGCTCCTGGCAAATTGCTTTGTTATTCTTGTCAAAAAAAAAAAAAAAAGGTCTCCTGGAAGCAGTCGATTTTAAACCATACATCAAAATGATTAATTGCGCTGGGAAGAACAGATGCTGAAATACCCTTGAATGGAGCCGGAGAGGCTAAAAGCTCTGCGCACTGCAAACCTAATGTATTCATGGAGTTTGGAGAAACATCATTAGGGCTATTAATTAGCTATTAACAGCCGAAACCTTGCGGTGAAGCAACGGCACACAAAGCTTTCGTTTAATTATTTCCTTCCCAAAGCTATAATAAAAAAAATGCTTTGCTACCTCAAATCCTTAACATGTAAATAAAATTACGGATTATTGTATGATGATACAATCTGCTCATTTGCTTGTATCTCTGGGAAGAGGATTTGTTTTTATATTTATAATATATATATATATATATATATATATATATACAGTAATACATTTAATATGTAAATATACAATTATATCATTATAATATACAATTATATCATTCTGTCAAAAATTTAAAAACCTTTGCGATATTGGAGTTCATGTGGAAGAGAAACTCGATTTAAACTGCAAAAAACTTTGGCAGAAAAGTCTTTTTTTTCCCATAAAAATTACTGCCTTTTTTTTTTTTTTTTTTTTTTGCAACTTCATGCCATTTCAACTTTGGAGCTCCATCCTAATGACTCCCTATTCCTTAAACAAGGGCATAAAAGGATGGTTCAGTAGATGCAACAACCGGAAGTGAAGGCCACCATACAAATAAACGTGCAACAGAGTCATATTTTGTGGCATTTTAACACAATTTATGAACAATTTGATATTCCCTGGTTTTGTTTGATATGTTTTCGAGGTGGTGAAATCACAGTTTAGAGCAATCGAAGGTAGAATCAATTCCAGTGTAAAACTTTCAAAAGTCAACCAGAGCATGTGAATACTGTAGGTGTCATTAATGACATCATAACGAATAATAATAATAAAAAAAAACCAATAAAAGAAATAATAATAATAATAATGAGGTTGTAAGTTGTGAATTATTTTATAAATGTGATAATGACGTCACAAAACTGCTTTACTTATAGCTTAGCATAATAGCACGTCGGAATTAGTAGCTGTTATTAGTTTTGCTGATTGGTGTAGCCATAATTAAAACAATCACACTTGGTTAAAAAGGATTCCTCATTAATAAATGAAACAAAATTTAATTAAAGAAGAATTAAATTATGATTTTTTTTTTTTTAGATCTTTGAATCCAGCCTTCTTGTTTGTTTGTTTTTGTCTTCACCCTGGTGTTTTTTATGATGCTATCTCATCATGCCCTATAAGTGCAAACCCTGTCTGTTCTCCCTACTCCCTAACTAGGCGCACTACATAGTGTTCACTCCGTGTAGTTCACTAGGCACTAAGCAGTGTCCAATGGGGAGCAGTTTGGGATTGAGAAAAGCAGCTTTAAGGAAAGAGCAACGCTTTTTTCCCCCTGCCTTTAATTGCTTTAGAAAGGGTCCTCACTAAGCGACTGGG
>JAAIIK010000073.1:393073-395573 GCA_014706435.1 Silurus glanis | reverse complement strand
CAAAGTTCTGACTGGAGTTCTTCTGAACCTTCTCACCAAAACCCGAAAGCTGAAAACTCCAATTGTTTGAAAGTTTTAGGTCAAACGGACCTGATTTATTTTTAGATATATTTGTCCCAGATTTATCATCTCACACTCTGAATGGAAATGAGGAAGTAAGTGTGTGTGTGTGTGTGTGTGTGTGTGTGTGTGTGTGTTAAATATCGCGTGTCTATTACAATATGGTGCGTGTTAAATATCGTGTGTTAAATATCGCGTTAACAATAATCGGTTAAATGTTAATGATAAATCATGAGCGCATTTAAAGTGTAGCTGATTATTTATTTATCATTTGGACCAAAATGTTCAGAAGGCAATGCGATTTCACCAGTAGGACAAAACGGTGAAATATTTTTATTTAATGGCAATTCAAAGCCAAAAGAGCCACAACAACTAGATTATAACTTTAAATAATTTCATAATAAGTACATTTATATTATACTATATTATAGTTTAAGGAATCTTTATCCAAAGTTTTTAATATTCAGTTAATTTAGATTAAGATAAACACCTTTCAATTTATTTAACACATAAATCTTGATATTTTTTGTAATTGCTTTTTAATTAACCAGGAATTACTAATGATGTCTATAAACTCATTATATTATATTAAATAAATGAAATGAGATCAGTAGATAGATAGAGATAGAGATTTCTTTTTTTTTTTATGTCTGACAATTTGGTCAAAATACTGCAGCATGGATCAGTGATTTATTTTCTACAAATATGAAATAAACTAATATAAAATAAATAAAGTCAAGTCAAGCATTAGAATACGTGAAAACACGTGTATTTAGAGTGCACTGCTCTCACTGTTATAATAAATCAATGGATAAATATCAAAGATTTTTTCACATTTGGTAGAATAAATGACTATTTGCCAAAAGTTCAGACATTTCACCTGCTCACTGTCTGAGAATTTTGTAATTCCGGTGGTACGTGTATGTTCTTTAGCGTCACCTATTTAAAAATAACCACAAACGTGCATTAAAACCACTTACAAAGCTTTAAAAAAGTTTTATCTCTCGCTCTCATCATCATCATCATCATCATCATCATCATCTCTTCCGACATGTAAGAACAGCTTGCATGAAAAAAATATGATTGACAAAATAAATATCTGTCAGCTAGAAGACAGAAGAGTTGCTGGAGGCCTTTCAGAAAGTGGACAGCCTGTGTGTGTGTGTGTGTGTGTGTGTGTGTGTGTGTGTGTGTGTGTGTGCATGTGAGTTGTGTATTCTAATGTTGTCCGATCAAAGGCTGAGACTGTACACGCCAATTTACATAATGATGTTTTAATAATGTAACTGTGGAGTGCTATAACCCCCCCTGAAGCGAGTGCAAACACACACACACACACACACACACACACACACACACACACAACCACACACACACACAACCACACACGGACACGAACACAGCCTCCAGCAAGAAGTGACTGAGGAATAGAACAACAATAGCTGAGAAATACGCTATTAATATAAGCTGGGCTTTGTGCTAAACAACCATAGCGTTTAACCCGAGGCCAAAACCCCCTGTTTTCGACATCGTCCCACTCTGTCCAGCTATAATTATTTAGAATTGTTTCAAGAAAAAAAAAAAGGATGTATTCTTAGTTCACGAGGTTGATTTGGAAACAGAAAACCTACAAATAAATGTATGTAGATCTGATTTATCTGTTTAAATTATTATTATTTTTTTTATGAAACTGTGCTCTATGCTTATACAGCTGGGGAATAAAAATAAATAAAAAAATAATAAAACATTTAATAAAAAATATATATACTTTTAAAAGGATAAAATTGGTTTTGTGTAGCTGGAGAATAAATACAAATATGAAATATATATTTAATGAAAAATTATATCTACATTTAAAAGGACACAATTAGGTTTGTATAGATGGAGAATAAATAAAAAAAAATAAGATATTATCTTTACTTTAAAACTGTAACAATTACAATTAGACAGTAAAAAAAATGCTCTCTTTCCCCCCCAACACTGTTTATTGTCTCAATTTGAAGAACTTTAGTCATAATACAAAGTTAAATTGAGCATATTCTTATGCTCTCGGTGTAGTGTTTACATTTAATTCACTCTACAGTCATGATGTAAGAGTTCCACACTCAGAATTAGAGCTGTCACTGATGCGGTACCATGAAGAACGAAGGGTACCGGGAGTTTTGTACCCGTTAGTGTGTGAAAGTCCATGATATGATTCTTAAATTATTATGTAAAAGAAGATGCAAGAAAGGTACTAAATGATACGTATTTAACGGTACCACGATGGGGAAAGCGTTCAGGGTGGTACCTGTGAATGTTGGCGTGTGTTTAGGGATCATTATACAGCAGTAATGTCATTTTTGTACGTGACACAAATTTACTGACGGGTTTAAGAGGGATGTCAGCAGTTAACACACACACACACACACACACACACACACACACACACACACACACA
>JAAIIK010000073.1:373395-393063 GCA_014706435.1 Silurus glanis | reverse complement strand
ACACACACACACACACACACACACACACACACACACACACACACACAGGCGCTGGCAGACCCACAGCGTTGCGGGTACACGCCTCTTTGCGGGGGTGAGAAACGCATTAAATGCATTAAGCAGACATTTTGGCTATTAAATATTATTAAACAGACATTAGGCGGTGTTGTTGAACGCGCCCTCCCTCCCCGTGCAGCCTATTAAGTGTGCTTGATCAGGGGGCCAAGTGGGAATTGGTTTAATTCTCTCGGACAGAAGGTGCTTTGCTAAACATTTACTTTTCTCCCCGCAGTGTTTTTTTTTTTTTTTGGAAGTGAATGGACTCGCTTTCCCCGCGCGCCCTTTATCCCGCGGCGGCGTTTTGGCTGAGATGGATGGATAGATGGGGGGAAGAGTGGGAGGAGGGATGGAGAGGAGGGGGTACATGTGGAGGGGTGCTCGCTTTTTCGACTCCTTCGTGGCTATAAAATATGCACACTGATCCCCATTTGGGTTCCTCCGTCCTTAATGGAAGTGCAAATAGGTTTCGACTGCGGAGGCCTTCATCTATCATCAGCACTGACACGGATGGACACACACACACACACACACACACACACACACACACACACAGAAAACCATTTTCAACAAGAATTTGTAATAATGAAGGTTTACAGATTTTTGGGAATAAATTTGGTGTAAAGAATCGAAGGACGTGATCAGCTCAAACGTCCGCCTTTACACGGTCACATTTTTATTAAATTGGCTGGTAAAAAATAATTCTTGGATGTAAAAAGACTGTGTGTGTGTGTGTGTGTGTGTGTGTGTGTGTGTGTGTGTGTCCATCCGTGTCAGTGCTGATGATAGATGAAGGCCTCCGCAGTCGAAACCTATTTGCACTTCCATTAAGGACGGAGGAACCCAAATGGGGATCAGTGTGCATATTTTATAGCCACGAAGGAGTCGAAAAAGCGAGCACCCCTCCACATGTACCCCCTCCTCTCCATCCCTCCTCCCACTCTTCCCCCCATCTATCCATCCATCTCAGCCAAAACGCCGCCGCGGGATAAAGGGCGCGCGGGGAAAGCGAGTCCATTCACTTCCAAAAAAAAAAAAAAACACTGCGGGGAGAAAAGTAAATGTTTAGCAAAGCACCTTCTGTCCGAGAGAATTAAACCAATTCCCACTTGGCCCCCTGATCAAGCACACTTAATAGGCTGCACGGGGAGGGAGGGCGCGTTCAACAACACCGCCTAATGTCTGTTTAATAATATTTAATAGCCAAAATGTCTGCTTAATGCATTTAATGCGTTTCTCACCCCCGCAAAGAGGCGTGTACCCGCAACGCTGTGGGTCTGCCAGCGCCTGTGTGTGTGTGTGTGTGTGTGTGTGTGTGTGTGTGTGTGTGTGTGTGGCCTGCTTTACTTCCTAATCCTTGTCAAATTATTGCAATAATATTAATAAAGATAATAATCAAAATAATCATAAGGGAAGAAGAAAAATATCCCAAATCTCTATTAATAATCGAATACATTTAAAAATAAATTGTATTAATATTTTATTACTGCAATAAGATGAAAATAAGATTCACAAAATCATCTGTGTGTAAAATATTCGATTATTTGTGCAACGTTTAATTATTTCATTATTACATTCGAATAAATCGTTAATAAATGAATACAAATATAAAAATTAGGCTACTAAATGAAATGAATCGAAAATAAATGAAAGAGAAAAAAAAAACCTACACAAATGTTGAGGTCAAGATGTTTTGTGAGACTGGAAACAATAAAAGGATCAATATGCTATAATTATTTATTCAACAGAAATTGAAGGAAAACTCAAATATAAACTGCTTTTCTGTTTCTGATCAAATAACTTTGTACTGTGAGTTTTTTTGTTTATATTGTTAACACAAAACTGTGATGTTTGGATTTTTTTGTTTGTTTGTTTAATTTATGCAAATGATAACAAAAACACACTAAAAATGTAATGAAAAATTGAAACCCAAAAGTATTGAAATATTAAGTGTTATGTTTGTATATTATTATTATTATAACTACTATAAGTTCTAGATTTACATATTGAACATTATAAATCTGTATTAATACTCAGTCCTTACTCTCGATGTGATTAAATAAACGGTGGTAAAAATTCCATTCTAATGACCAGCAGGTTGCAAGTTTAAATCCAAACCTCCCAGAAGGCCATGCCCGAGTTCTTGACCATCAGCCGTCCTGCTTGATTAATCTCTACATGGATGAAAAGAATTTGCAGAACGAATTATTATGAATTACATCTTCCCACATCGCTGCATTAAAAGCACCTGATTTGGACTATAAACATTTCTGTCCTGGTTGTGAGCATCCTGATGAATCAGACGCCTCGAGGAGCTGCTCAGGTGTTATTTTTAATCTGATAACCAACTCCGAAATACATCCGTGTGCATTAGTGAGGAAAAAAAAGGCGCCTAAATCCGCACCTGGCCGTGTTAAGCGTCCAGGGACAAAGCAGCAGCCTCTCGGCTCTTTAACACCAGCAGGTGGAGATTTAGGTTTTTTTTTTCCCTCCTGACTAATGCACAGTGCCGTGAGATACGCCGCTCTGTCCTGCTCCTGCATGCTAATACATAACTAATACATATCTAATACATATCTAATCGTTCCTTCAGGGTTTCATCCTAAACCTGCCATCATGGTGGAAATCACACACTACAGCAGGGGGTCACAAACTTCTTAAAGCTTTTTCAGAGAGAAAATATTTTCACCGAACCTCCACAGAAGCAGCACAGATTTATTTTAGGGACATAATCCATACATTATATATATTATATATTATATATTATTTATATAAAACTCTTTGAACGTCGAATTAAATGGAAAAAAAATAGTGTAAAATGTTAACATGGAGAAAAAAAAAAAAAAATAGGAAAAAAATTTCCTCCAAACACACAGAAAGTGGTGGTTTTGAAATTCCAATAAATTAAGAGACAATGAAAGTCACAGGTTAAATAGTTATTATAACAAAAAAAAATTTTTAATGAAAAAAAAAAAGTAGTAACATTATAACATTATAAGTAAGATTATAATAATATTTTGCACAACACCATCAAATGTAATTAAAAAAAAAGTCTGAAAAATATTTAAAAGTAAAACAACTGTTATTCAAATAAGAGCATATTAAATATTCTTCATCCTGCTTTGAAAAACTCGTCATTTATTTCGAGCTAAATCAGATCTTCCTGAAAAACCCGAAACCGCCGGATTAGTTACAGTAATTGAGCTGAACGCGTACAGTCACAATCCATTAACTAAACAAGTGCTAATTGCAGCAATTAGCTGTACTTTACACGTGTAATGGAGCGGAACGAGGCGTAATGTGTTATTAATGAACAATCTTTTCTTCCTAAATTGCTTGACGAAGCGAACGCTAATATTAACGCTGCTTATGACGTTGAAACCGACTCATTAATTAAAGGCACTGATGAGACCGGCGCGTTAATTAATCCATTAAGTCGTTAATTAGCTTGACGCGATGACGACTCGCACCTCAGTCGACTTTCTGACGGGATTCTGTACGAATGATCGTGAAAATCGTGTTTTCAGGTCATCCAAAGTGGTAGGAAATCATCTCCTGCCCTTTGAAAGGGACTTGTGTCATTGCACTCGCACGCACGCACACACACGCACACACACACATTGTAACATCATGGAGTGTGTGTTAATAAGTTTATCATGTGTGAATACGCTTCTCTTTGTCTGCTTTTCAATCAAATTTGGGATCAATAAGGTGTAAATATCGACTATGTTCTCATACACACACACACACACACACACACACACACACACACACACAAATCTCACATTATACATTGTTTAGAAGTCTTGCTTGCATAGCATGATGTATCATGATCGTTATAATCTAGTTATTATACATTTATATACACTTTATACTCATTTTAACACAGAGTTTCTGATATAGCGTTTCTGGGACCTGACATGACATCAGCTCAGATTTCTGTGAAAAAATGGCTGAACCGCAGCTGATCACTGGGAGATTATGAGATTGAGTGTGTAAAAAAAATCTATACGGTGGCAAATAAAATGTTTGGGTTTTTTGCACAGGAAGTCCATATTGCTGTAAATATAATGCTATAAAGCCTCATGGGGTTCGTTTTTGTTCGCAGAAATCGTACATCATGCAGCATTACGGCGTGAACGGATATTCGCTCCACGCTATGAACTCGTTGAGCGCCATGTACAACCTCCACCAGCAGGCGGCTCAACAGGCCCAGCACGCACCCGACTACAGGCCGTCGGTACACGCGCTCACTCTCGCCGAGAGGCTAGCTGGTGAGTGACAGGCTCACTGTGACACGACAATAACATCTGGATATTAACATCTGTACTGTACATGGAGTGATAAAGTATTACAGATAAGTCATGCTGTGTTCAAGTTGCCGGTCGTTGTAATAACATCTGAAACCTAATTAGAACCTAATAGGAAACTATCCATGACCAAACGTGACCTGCCATCTGCTCAATATTCACTTATTTACATTTCTTGCTTCAGTTCATATTTGAGCCACAAAATATTTGAAAAAGTGCAGTATAAAGAGCGTTGGATTTGCCACCTGCTAGTCTATATCGAGCGTCCCGTTCGATTGATTAAACATGTTTCTCGTTTCTCTCTTCGAAAACCGGCTGCGCATTTCAAGACATTATCCTCGAGGCTCGTTACGGCTCTCAGCATCGTAAGCAGCGGCGGAGTCGCACGGCCTTCACCGCGCAGCAGCTCGAAGCTTTGGAGAAAACGTTTCAGAAGACACACTACCCTGACGTGGTGATGCGTGAACGACTGGCCATGTGCACCAACCTCCCCGAGGCACGCGTCCAGGTGAGACGTCGCTCAAGCATGTGAGTGTTTCAGTGAAATGCTTGGATGCAAGATGTAATAATGAACCGCATTCATCTTTAAAACCAGGTTTGGTTCAAGAACCGGCGGGCGAAGTTCCGTAAGAAGCAGCGCAGCCTGCAGAAGGAGCAGCTCCAGAAGCAGAAGGACGCCTCACCCGAAGGAACGTTAGGGGCGAGCGAGAAGGGCGACCCTTCCCCCGCCGTGAACCTGGAGAACCCGCTTCCTCCTTCGTCCACGTCCTCGTCTTCCTCCATCGAGGTTGAGGGGCCGTCTGAGCTGAGTGTGGAGCTAAACGTCACCTCGGCGGAGCAGTCAGGGAGCGAGTCGGCTACAGAGGACAACACGACCGACAGGGAAGAAGAGATCAAACTCCATCAGGACGACGTGAAGGTGGACAAGTCCGGGGGTCTGTCTCCTCCCTGCAAACGTCTAAGCCCCAAACCAGGTACAGACCCGGGATTTTTCGTTATTTAACCTCAATATTGCGGAATAAACTGTTTATATGTAGACAACATCTGTCGTCAACCAGGGCAGAATTTTAGGTGTAAATGAAGCTCAGTTGCATCTCATCTGTGATTTGTCTCCATCAATCTACATTTTTTTTACTCTTCTTTTATTCTTTTTAGCTTAATATTTCAATTCCACAGACCTACACATAAACCACCCAGGAAGGACCATCTCTATGTAATGAAACCCCTGTTCAACACACTCTCTCCATGTTCTTCTTACCAGATTCTCCTCTCGGCTCTCCGGCGATCACGTCCGGGGCTAACGGCGTGACCGGAGGCCTCTCTCAGAGCCACTCGTACTCTTCATCACCACTGAGCCTCTTCCGTCTCCAGGAGCAGTTCCGCCAGCACATGGCTGCCACTAATAGCTTGGTGCACTACCCGTCGTTCGACATGGCTGCCCCGTCCTCTCTGCCCTACCTGGGGATGAACGTGAGCGTCCCGGCGCCGTTAGGTTCTCTGCCTTGCCAGTCGTATTACCAGTCGCTGTCCCAGCACGCGCAGCAGGTGTGGAGCGGTCCTCTCCTGCAGGCCTCCGCCGCACTGCCAAGCCACAACAGCAAGACCAGCAGCATCGAGAACCTCCGGCTACGTGCCAAGCAACACGCTGCCTCGCTCGGCCTCGACACCATGCCCAATTAAACACTAACTGCCACAAGACAGGACACTCTCGGCCGAACGCTTCGCCCTAGCTAACACCTGGATCTGCAAGAAGATGCTTCACAAAATCTATGTGAAAATATTGTGTTATTTCGGACCTATTTCTGTTATTTTTGTCATCAGAAAAATGTTAAAACTATTTTGCCGTATTAGAAGCCACATCCCTTTAATTACACCAAACATAACACGGTATGGATGGGATTTTCATACACTTTTGTTTGTAGGTATTTCAGAAAGAACAAGAAATGAATATAAGGCTGAGAGCGAACCCTGAGTCATTTCGCTGTATTAAAAAAAAACGCCTTATAGTCCGTTATATATAGAAAATACGGTAAACTGAACATAAAGATCTAATAAAACGCAATCAGCCTGTTCTGCAAATGTCCAGAAAAATTATTTCTGGCAATGCAAATTAAAACGTTGATATACGTCCCCATAAACGCCTTCGTTACCGTAAACCTGCTTAATTGTAGCACTTTTGCCACTTTTCCCTGCCGGCAGTGCGGCCGCTCTAATTCAATTAGTCAAGCGATCAAATTACACATTACATAATTCCGTACGTAACGTGCGAAACCCCCAGCCTTGTAACAGCAGATTGTTTAATTAAACCTGACTAATTCACCTGTTTTATGGCTAGAGTTTAAACCGCGGTAAACTGCAAATGGCCAGATAATTAGAAAATAATATCAGCGAGTCCATATGCAAAGCCTTTAATTACATTTAGCCGAGGGCTGAGGAAGGAATGCAATTACAGCCCGTGCATATCATTTCAGATCGCTGTGTATCTAACGCTCCGAGGGGAAATAATTACGACCGACGGAAAATTTCCTGCTATTTTTCTTTCCCAGCGCTTGCTAGCGACGTGGTGCGATTAGCCGAGAACGCTTGGATATAAATTTACAAATACATTTACATAAACCTCAGATCTTTCTTTTCCTTTTCCTCTCTGTGTTAAACTGACATCATCTGGGGGCAAAAAAAAAACCTAGGAAAAAATAAAAGCAAGCTCCAAGCACTTCCATACACAGGAAGTCAACACGGAAAGCACTTCCTGTTCTCGCCGTGTCTGTAAACTGTCTTTGCTTTGTAAATTACACAAAGTCTTTAACTATAAATGTTTACTGGTAAGGCAAATGTAAAAAGTTTTATGTTTTAGATGGAGAAGCGTGGACACGTCCTGCCTCCTGTGATGATTCTCGTAGCTGTCTGTTGTTGAGATTTGTACGAGGCGGATGCTACAAAGTCCTGCGTCAGATATTTAACCTTTAACAGTCTGGTCGTAAATATATCTATATCTATATATATATATATCTATCTATGTAAATCCTCCACTTGGTTTTCATTGTTGCTGTGGTCATGAAGTTTTACTTGCTCGCACCGTTTCCATCGCAGTAAAGCGGTGAAGTCGTGGTGACGTAACACCCAAACCCCTGGTGCCGAGTGACAAGAAGTATATACCTTCCACATTTTTCTCTATTACAACTGTAGGCTTGAGAACTTGTAAAATACATCGTCAATAAAAATGTTGCTTGAAGACATTAACACACCCAAATGTTCTTTATTTCTATACATCTCTACATGAAGTTTTAATTGTATACATTTTAAACATCATGATGTCAGGACAATTTGCTACTGTCCGATTGAATTCTAACCCAGATAATATCATGGATTAATTTGCATACTCATTGCATATTCATGGGAGGCATTTTGCATATTATTTTTACAGATATAAAAGATCGTAACGACGCTCAGAGAAGAATAAAAGAAAATGTAATTGTATGACAGACACAAAGCGAGGCTCTTTTCATTTATAATTCATTAATAAATGTTACTAATTTGGCAACACTGATGCAGCAGAACCAATGAACTACTAATTAATACTCAAAAAAATATGTTTTAAAAATATCCTATTACTGATGTTTGATTGTAATGAAACTTCTAAGCTCTTCTTTCTGCTTGGTAGCAAATAGGCTAATTTACAAACTAGCATTACATACAAACTAGCAGAATTCACACAAAAAAAGGATAACATTTCACTCATTTATCAAATAAGGTTAAAAAGAACACAGTGATGGTTAGCCTATAAGTTAGCATGAAGATCAGCTTGTTAAACTAACATGCTAGTTAAAGGCTATTGAAGGCCTATATTAGTCAATTAATTAACCTGAAATCTGCCTCAAATGCACCTTCATGTTTCACAACTTCTCTAGAATTTCGCATTACGGCTGAGATTAATGTTTGCTAACTAAAGGCTAACTCAGACGCCAACATAGGAATATTATATAAAACCTTCATTTATCTCAGCTAGTCTTTAATATCATTGGCCTTCAGAGTATATCAGTAAACACAGTAAAGTGCTGTCATTAGTCAGTAGATTAGCATGGATATTAGGCTAGGCTGCCAATGATTTTGTTAGCTAGCTAATTTAGACAAGGCAAACTTTTGCATTTCCTTTTACTACTTTACAACTCCACTTTTTCCTCTTTCAAACTAACATTCTTTACCAAGCACTCATCTGAATTTAAAATTAAACTACTCCAAATGAATGCAAACAAAACACTGACGTATCACTTAATATTTTAAAATAATTATTTAACCTGGACGCTGCAGGTTTTAGCCTATAATCCAGCATAAAAATGACTAGCATGCTACAAAGAGTTTAGTTTGCTAACGACAGACTACGTGAAGATACAGTGATACGGTACGTTTTCATATGTTTTCAAAAGTTTTCCAACATTAATATGGACGATCAGGATTTTTGCCTTGTTTTTTTGCTTTGCTACTATTTTAACTTAAATTAAAATACCCGTTTCTGGGCATCGATCAGGGTGAGAAATGAGACACGATCCGTGGGAGGTCGTATAATAGCCCATGAGTCAGCAAATTGTTTGCTAACTTGCCAGAACTAGCTCGCTGCCTGGAAGAAATGATCATTTGTCCATTAAATCAATTTTTAAGTTTCTTTTTTATTATTATTTTACTTTTGTAAACAATCGTTTAGCTAATGGCATAAAAAAAAGAATACAGTAGCGTACAATAATCACACTTTTAAAGCGTATTGCTGCAGATATTTCATACAGCATTAGTAGAGATTAGAGAGTGTCATCCTCATATTTGTCTGAAAGAATAAGATGCCGAGTGAGTAGAAAATGGTTCAAGAACAACAGAAAAACAGAAAGGAGAACGGGAATGAGGTAATCTCATGAAATAAAATCGGTTTGGGGACATAAGCCATCCCCAGATGAATAAGCGAGCCATTATGCTGAAGAATGACGGCCCGGGGCCGTGATTATGCCGCTATTATATCTTAAACAGCGTGGTTTGTCAAAATGCATAAGCCCTTTGCTCCCGATAAAGAGCCTCTGCCTTCGCTGTGTGTTTTACCAAAGGCTCGACACTTTTTCCCGATGCCCTTGCCACGGTCGCTAACCGCCGCTTTAAATACAGCGGATTTAAACAGGAAGTAAAATATTCAGTCAATTTGCAAACAGGCAAAATGTCACCGTCGTCCGTATGACCAAAGGCCGTAAATATTCATACAATTCCAGGATGGATTCTTCGTCAGCGGTGTACACGCTTCGACATCACCGGCCGTGCAGAAACACTGGAGAACACACCAGACGCCCGGAGGTTTGTGTGTTTCAGATTGTAATATGGTAATAAAGGTCAAAGTCAGTGCTGTCTTGTTACTGTTCTTTTGTGTTTCGGGGGGGAAGGAGGAAAAACAATGCTTCAAATACACTGTACAGGTATGTCCAAACGCAACGAATGTTAAACGGAGCTAAAATGAAGAATTCTGAACATCGCAGCAAAATACTTTAGCAAAATGTGTCTAATAAGACAAAAGGCTCGTTTCTAATCTAAACGTATTGATCAGGGTGAAAAACACACACACACACTCACACTTCCACTGATCTTCCACTGATATGATATTATGCAACGACTGCTCTTTTCATTTGGTAAATATTTGTACTTAAAAAAAAAAAAAACCTAATTCTAAACTCTCAGACGTTCCAATTCTTGCCCATTACACACGCCTTGACATGAAAACAAACACAAAGGCTATGAACCCGGACAAATTGTTCAACTAATAAGTAATAAATTAATTACCACATTTACCTTAATGGCTGACAAGTGGGGTCCCACAGGTCTTTATTTCATCATTTAATCCCCCTCCCACCCACACACACACACACACACACACACACAGACCCTTGAGCATGCCCAGCACAAAAATCACAGTGTACCATTCAATCACTCTCTCCCTTTCACTTACTTCCCTTTTTTTTGGAGCTGCTAAAGGTTTTAGGTGCATGGAGAATGAAAGCTGCCAGCGTAAGGAACCCCGGTCCATTGAAGAAGTGACAGGCGCTGCCAGAATATGATCCTAATCCTGTTCTCAGCATTCTCTTAGCCTGCTGGCATTGCAATTTCGTCGCGTACTCTCCAGCCTGTGAACCGGTCTAAATCCCTCTAATAGCACATTGCCCAGATACACATCAAAGTGCTCATGGAAACCAACATGGAGGCCTTCTCACTCACTCTCTCTCGCTCTCTCTTTCTCTCTCTTTCTCTCTCTCTCTACCTCTCCCCTCTCCTTACTCTCCCTCTTTCTCCCCCTGACACCAAATCGGGAGCAGAAATTAGCCTCTATGGTCAACAACAACAAAATACTGGCCACGTGCCAATAATCACGTCAAAGCAAATGCTATTCGTCACATGCAAATTCATACAGAGTAGTGAAATGCTTCTTATGACTGTCCATCATGTATAAAGAAATACAATATAAAAAAAATAAAATGAAAATAAAAAAAGTAAAACTATAAAGTATAAAATATGCATGAAAAAATATACCATACTGTAAAAAAATATATATCTAAAAATTAAACAGAAAGGGATGGGTATGGATCGATTTCACGTCTCTGATGCACTGTGATTTTCGAAATCTTGATATTTATAAAAAAAAATTGCTTTGTTCTATTTTCATTTTAAAATAAATATGTTAAATATGTTTACGTAATAAATATGTTCCTGTTCTCGTTTACGTTGAAGCAGCGACAATCCATAATAATGACGTGGTAGCTTAGTGTCTAAGGACTTTGAATCTGCAGGTTGAGTTCCGAAGCTGCAACTGCTGGGCCCCTGAGCAAGGCCCCTAACCACATAGCTGCTCAGAGAATATCTATGAATATGTAATTCCTTCATCAACCTCTCTGGATTTATTAATGAATGTATGCAGCTTGTTACAAAACGGAGAAGTGGAAACTCCTTCCCTAAAAAGCGATATAACCATCTCCAAATTTTTGCATGAACATAATGAATATTCATTTTTTGTTTAAGATGTTGCTATAAAAACAAATTAAAACCGGAAATTGACACCACAACTTCTGACCAATCAGAATCGAGCATTCAGCAGCGTAGAGGAAGAATTACAGATAAACAGTTTATTATTTTCCACA
Source organism: Silurus glanis (assembly GCA_014706435.1). Taxonomy (NCBI): domain Eukaryota; kingdom Metazoa; phylum Chordata; class Actinopteri; order Siluriformes; family Siluridae; genus Silurus; species Silurus glanis. Next base: position 381,539 of record JAAIIK010000073.1, on the reverse strand, counting down.
AAAAGAGTTTTACTCGGAGGTCCGGCCCGTGTGCATTAGCATTCCTGATAAATACCCACGCAGCAGAATGAACAAATGAACTGAACTGAAAATGAGTGTTGAGGGGGGTGCAGAGGGGGATTGTGGGTCGTGACAACAGGTGATTGAACTCGGGCTGCGAGAGGTCGCCCTCTTTAGTCCCAGCGGCCCTTTTCTGATTCAGTTCTTTTCCCTTTTTATCCCCCTGTTATCGCAAGCCCACTTAATCCTCTTAAAGCTGCGGAGAAGCTCTTTTTTTTTTTTTTTGAGTGAAGGAGGGGTGGGGGGGGGGGGGGGGGGGGGGGGGGGGGGGATGCAGGGGGTAGGCGGCGGCACTCCAGCGCCTGTCACCGAGGTGCTGTTTCAGTCACACATAATTACGTATCAATGCAGCCCTACACATCGCTTTTAAAAGGGCACAGGGCATTGTGGGTAAGTGGAAGGAGGCCAGGCCTCTCGGTGAATACAGCGTGTACTCTCACGGCTTGAAACTTTCACTCGGCGTCCTCTGAAACTAGCAGGACGGGTTTGAGATCAGCCTCCGATGACGCAGTTCCTCTCCAGATCTACCACCGCTGAAGTGTGCACTCTACCTTGGAGCACTTTGGATAGATTCTGACCACTGCAGACCAGAACATCCCACAAGAGCTGCAGTTTTGGAGACGCGCTGACCCAGTCGTCTAGACGTCACAATCTGTCGCTCAAATCGCCCATTTTCCTGCTTCTAACATCAACTTGAAGGATAAAATGTTCACAAATATATTCTACCCACCAACAGGTTCCATGATGAAGAGATCATCAGTGTTCTTCACTTCACAGCTCAGAATGTTATAATGTCATTATGTGATGTTTGATCAGTGTATAAGATTAAATAATAAACGTAAACATTCTGGACTGCAGTTACCATGAACAGTTGTTCCCTCAAATCAGTGAACAGATGAAACTAATGAATGGAGGTTCTACGTCACCCAGATAAGAATGGGTTCCATTTTGCGTCTGGTTCCTCTCAAAGTTTTTTCCGTATGAAGTCTCAGGAAGTTTTTCCTTTCCTGTCACTTTTGCTGCTTTGGGACACTATTGTTAAAAAGCAAGGCAACTAAGCATGTATATATAAGAGCTTTAAGGGTGTGAACGTTTATTTTGACATCACAACCTCGACTCAAGTGTAGCAAAAGTTGTTTAAATGGGAAAAAACAGTGAAGTTTGCTTTTTCTAAAAGCAGCTCTGACCCCCTGGAGTTCATTATTTCCCTCTAACAGCACACCATGTCCTATTTTATTTCTTACTTTATTATTATATCATAGTTATAAGATAATGGATTTGTCTTAGACACGTAAATTGAATCTTTGGCACCCTCTGGGTTATTGAAGATTGCAGTTCTCATACTTTTTTCATACTTTGTGTCCGTTTTCAATACTTGCGTAAATACATGTACGTGATTTTGTGCAATGTGAGTTTGTGTAATCGTCTCAGAGAGTCCTCTCTAAACAATCTGTGTACAGCTGTAAGCTTTTAATAGCACCGTGTGTGTGTGTGTGTGTGTGTGTGTGTGTGTGTGTGTGATGCTTCATTTGCTTATATTATCTTCTAGCTAATGATGTGCTTAACATGAAAATAATGATCCTGGCTGAGATTCCTGACTCGGCAAACAACAAAAAAACTAGAAGGAAAAAAACATTTAAAAACTGTCAATCAATATGAATTTGCACACGTGAAAATAAAAATTTCAAGCCAAAACCTGTGAAACACCGATACCGAGATATATATATATATTTTATCGTGCGGTCCCTGTAGTGCTCCAAACACGGCATGACCTCACCTGGCAGGTCACTGGGGCTCCAGGTGCAATCAAATAATCAAAATTCCTTTTTCTGAAAGATTCACACACACACACACACACACACACACACACACGTGTACGATGCGATGCACGGGCAAAAACAACTCGTCCCTAATGATCCCTGTTTCCTGAGTGTTAAAAAATGTAAATTTATGTAAAAGCCCATATGGAAAGACATATTTACAATATGTTTAGGTAATCACAAGATGCAGGCATGGAGAAGTATAGCGGGGCGGCCCCGACTCAGCCCACGCGCAAAATAGTTTTTTATGTATCATTAATTCTCTTTGCATTCCCAAATAACCCTATATTACGCCGGTAATACAGTAATCACTCACAATCGCACAGAAAATTATCTGCACTCATCTGTGGAATCAGAGGCGGACGGGGAAACGAGGGCCAAACATCCCATTTCGGGATCCTCTTGCGTCCTTAATGTTCAGCCAGAAGCCCGGCACATAAACGACAGCGCGGCCAATCTCCATCCCCGCGCCGATGGAACACTGTTTTCGAGCAGCTTAATGACAGCGGGGAGTCGATGGTCTTCGACGGCGCCGGCCTCAAAGTGCACACACCTTTTCATGCTACATTGGGCCAAATGCGAGGCAGGTTCGAGAGAGGGGGTGGTCGTAGAGTGGGTTTGGGGGGCAGACACAGCGAGGATGGAAATTGAAGCTCGTACGCTCACGGAAAACAAAACAAACCCCTCAGAGCCGTGTGCTCGGCCTCAGGGAGCCTACAGCCAAGTATACGTGCACTCACACCCTAAAGCCGCGGTCACACTGCGCTTTTTATTCCACTGAACCCCATTCAACACCTGCGAACGCTTTAAACCGGAAATGCAGCTCGGTGCGATAACGTTTAGCATTCGGAAATTCACGTTTGCTGAACTGTGACCTGGTTGAAGGCCGATAGAAGAGCGATGATACGCCACGGTGTGACCTCGGAAAATACAAGATGGTGAAAGCAGTGATTAGCGCAGTGTCATCAAATTTATTTATTTTTGGATTTTTTTTACACCAAACACAAATTAACCGGTTGCCGTAAGTATTCGCAGCGGGTGTCACGTGAAGTCGAGTCAATCGATGTGACGTGTGAACAGTAAGAGTGTGCACGTGAGTTATTCATGTGAGAAAATCAGCCATTGTTAATGCAAACAATTCAAAAAGCATATTGAAAAAATAAAAATAAAAAGGTGGGGGAAATAAAACGTGAAAAATGGAAAATTTGTGTGGAAAAGAATTTATGAACGGCCTGAAAAACAAGTGAAATGCGAAATTAAATAAATTACGTGAATAAATCACATACAAATATGACTAAATTGTAAAAATCATATATATATATATAAATAATCATGTGAAAAATGTGTACAAATTATTTAATTGAAATACAATTAAATTGAAAATAAATTAATCATATCTAATATTCAAAATAATGAAGCTGAAAAATAAATTAGATCTAAAAAATAAAGGAATAGTTTAAAAACAACAGGTGAAAATAAGACATTTGAAGCGTAACACAAAGTGTCTAAACGTGTAAACATCATGTGATTATTCCCAAAAACTTTTCTACCTTCTGTTCTGTATCATATTATCAGGTATCACATTCTGCAACTGAGAATAGAAAATTGTACAGTAGTCTGTAGATGCAGTAGCATCTATGAACAATGGAGGGAATCCCATGGAAAGGAAGCATTCATTTTTGCCTTCACTTGAACTAAAAGACTCAAACCTGTTCCAGCATGACGATGTCCCTGTGCACAAAGCCAGCTCCATGAAGATCTGCTTTACATGGGTTGAAGTGGAAGATCTCAAAACTACTGAACACCTTTGGGATGAATGTGAACGCTGACTGCACCCCCCCAGGCCTCCTCACCTTCTCACCTTCATCAGTACCTACTAAAACCCTTTTGGCTGAATGAATCTCACAAAACCTCCACAAGCACAATTCAAAATGTAGTGAAACATCATATATATTCAGCTAAAAGGGTGATGTAGGTTAATATATATCATACATATTGTAAATGGGGTTCTGTGTTGTGACCACACTGACTGGTGCTCATGATATAAAAATAAAAGACTCTATAATAATAATAATAATAATTAAAGCTGGTAATCTGAATGGAATTAAATGGAATTCTTTCTTGATTTATGGGTGAAATAAAAACAGTTTACAGCCAATAAGAGGGAAAAGTTCTGTGTACTATTATTACGGTTCTGAGGTTTATACAAATAACAGAAAATAATCAAAATAAAGACACTGTCTGATATCGCCATCTACAGGCCGGAGAGAGAGGTGCAAATAATAAACAGATTTAAAACAATTATTATCGGAATCTAAAATAAAGAACCCCAAATGTATAAAAACATTTCATACCGAAAAATTCGCACCGAATTATGATAGATGATTTTTTTTTTTTTTTAGTTCATAAACAATAGCAGCAACTATATTTTGTTTCTATTTTGGAATTTCAGATATTATGACGTACGAAGAGAAATAGTAAAAGAGTAAAATGATCATTAAATGAAGGAATATTCTTCTGTTAGGAATCAAAAAAACACAACAAACTATAACAGAGACAAAGGAAAGTCAATATAATTAATACTGCAGGATGATTTACAAAAAAAGTTATTCTGCTGCAAGCAATCAAAAATGATCAAGTCCAAATAATTAATGGAATGGAGTCCTAAATTAAATCTTATCACACCCTGTTCAGTGTGAATGCTGGATTGTGATTGGCTGGAAGAGGTTCAGTGTGAATGCTGGATTGTGATTGGCTGGAAGAGGTTCAGTGTGAATGCTGGATTGTGATTGGCTGGAAGAGATTCAGTGTGAATGCTGGATTGTGATTGGCTTGTAGTTCAGATAGTTCACAGGTAGTTTGTATTTAAATCTAAATGAATGCGCTAATTTAATTAAATTTAATTTAATTGAACGCGCTAAAATGAATTTGTTAATAAAAACCTGTAACCATAGTAACATCCAGCTCCAGTTCCATCCAGAGTGAGACAGCGATTGGATACATTTCCTGAGGACCTCACTGAGCTCCATGGAGGAGTTCTGCATGTGGTGGAACTTCTATGGTGAATTTTGATTAACGACTTGAGGCACAAGATGCATTTAAAGAACTAGAGAGGAAAACATTCAAATGATAAACAGAATGAAAAACTGCATTAGGAGTTACTCCAAAAGCTTCATTATGAGTGGACTGTAACAATCTGTTTCTCTTTCAGGTAAATAAATGTAGTGTTCTGGCACTACTTTATCTGTGTGTGAGATGCGGAGCAGGAGATTGTAGATGTAACGAGTCGTATATAAAATCAGACAATCAAATTTACTTGTATAGTTATAAATCTAATTTCAAATTGTATTATTTCGCATAAAAATTTGAGCTTTTCTGCTTTAATGCGTCTGATAATAACTCCTTTAGACGAGTGTTGAGTAGAAAAGACATTTTAATAACACCAGCAGGGGGCAGCATTGCAGCACTAAGCGCACACACAGCTGGGAAAGCAGTCAGGTCATATCTACACATGCATTCCGAGCTTCTTCAGCTGACCCGCAGCAGTTTGCACAAGTAAATCGGGCCGAAGTTTGCGCACAAGTGCGGGAGGACGAGTTCCCCGAGCGCCGGCCGAGGAGCGAAGTGAAACGTGTCTGAGAAGAGACGAGTGAAGCTGCTGAGGTCCTGCACTCGAGCCGTGATGTCCATCTCCTGCTGAGCGAGACGGAGCGCCTGCTCCACCACACACTCGTTCTGCAGCTGAGACAGAGAGCAGGTGGAGTAGAGCAGCTCTCCGCCTGGACGAGTCGCCCGGAGCCCTGCCCTGCATGAGAGCAAGGACGAGGAGGACAGGAGGACACATCAGTCCCAAAGCAGACGCCAATCAGTTTAATTCATTATTAATTTCAAGCAGAACAGCAATTTTAATTCTCTGTTACATTTTTCCCCCTTCAATCCAAGTCCAAGGACTTTTTTACCACATCTTGGGAACAGTCATGTGATCTCTCTTCCAGCCTCTTTTATTTTAGACTAAATCAGCACCTGCTTCATTTTATTTTATTTTTCTCTTAGTCAGAAACTCGTTTTTTTTGCTTTCCAACAGAGAGAAAAACAAAGACTTCGGAAAATATTTCTCAACAAACCACTGAGCATCATGAGGACAGTGTTAATATTGTAATAAAACCATATAAATGTGTAAAACAGACCGATGTTGCTGCTGCACTGGGCATTACCTTTAATTCCTGTGATCGAGGAATTTTATTTTAAGATGATTTTTAAAACAAAATGACTTTTTTTTTTTTTTTTACTCACAGCAGGAGTTCCATCTGCAGTAAAGGAAGCATCTGTCTCTCTTTAGTCCTGGATCTTTTAAAGATGTTGTTCTCATCCTCCATTAGGGAATGTCTGTCTGTGGTACAGGGGACGTCTACTAACACCTGAGAGGAGAGATAGAAAGGAAAAGAGAGACAGAAAAGCAATAAGAGAGAGAAAGACAGAAAAAGAGGGAAAGGAAGACAGAGAGCGGGAGAAGAATAAAAATACCATTTATTAACATACAACACAATCTTGTTTGGAATTCTCCCTGTTTTCCTTCCTCACTGATACTCACTCTGTCAAACTCCACATCTTCCATATTCCTCCACTTGCGACCATCAAGGGACGTGACACGGATCTTGTCGTCACCTCTCAGCTCTTTGGGCACGTAGCTCTGGAGCGTTCTCTGCAGCCGGGTTGTGCGAGACCCAGACAAGTCATTGGCCCACAAAAACCCTGTAAAAAAGCTTTAATCAGGGACACACTTCAATTTAATATGGAACAACACCATAACCAGAAAGGTCGACATACGGACGGCTTGCGTCTGCAGGATGGCCAGGGTCTTTCCTCCAGGTCCGGCACACAAGTCCAAGACGGTGTGACCCGGCTGGACATCCAGCGCCAACACGGGGAGGACAGAAGCCGCGTCCAGGAGATAATAACTCAGTAATCCTGTGCTGTCTGGTCTGAGAGAAACAAGACATATGAAATATCATGCGCTAGTCACATAAAGAGGATCTATGAAGAAGTCTTTCGCTACCTGGCAGGTTTAAATCGGGTTATGTCCCCTCTCGGGAAGACAAAACACTGGATATTCAGGTTGACACGAATCCGGTCTGTGGAAGAACAATCATTTTGTTCATCCGAAATCTCGTCTCGTTCTCTGGTGAAGTCTCTGCAGCCTTGAGATCGTAAAGTCGAGATCACGTCTGCGTTAGAGGTGAAGTTGTTCATCAAGGCTCCGTACTTCTGCTCCGATAACATCCCCAGGCGAATGGACGGCCACAGCTTCCCAAAAGAGTTCTTATAGGTGGCATCGAAATGCTGCAGGGCGAGGGATGAGGCTAAGATCTTCGCTCTGGTGCTGGCCTGGTGGAGAATAAACAAAATCACAAGTGAATTAGTGCATGTGCAGTGTGATCATGTTTCTGTCTTATTTCTTTGTAACTAAAAATGCATTAAGCACGAGCACCTTTTTAATATTTAAAATAATTTCCACAAGGCAGAGAATTTTTTTTCAGCAAAATTTGATCTATTGCTAAATATTTAGCATCTTTTTTACGTGGTACTGCATATAATGAGTAGCGTTTTAAGCTGCAACTTACATGTAAATAAAGTCATTATTGCTGCTATTATTATTATTATTATTATTATTATTATTATTATTACTAAAAAGAAAAGAATACTCTCTGGATTTACTTAATTAAATGTCAAAAAAAGAAATATCTAAACATTTTACCCATTTTGTTTTAACTCGATTCCGTCGCTGAATAAAACAAATCGAGTCTATGAACTTGTTTATCAAAAATGCCTTTTTCACGTGCGCCGCCATTTTTAGGTGTCACCGATAAAAGAGTCCGCGACTCACAACAAACAGGTGTCGTTGGTTCCGTCCTGACGACTCATTCATCCTCGGTTGAATTAAACATTTTATTACTAAATCTGCATTTTATTCCTTTTGAGACATTTTAGAATTAATATTATTACAAATATATTACTATATTATTACTATTACTTATCATTCAAACCGCATGGATGCTTCAAAGTTATTTACTAAATTGTTAACTGAAAATAGATATTTCTTTGTACTGATGATCTTACAAGAGTTTCATAACATGTTATAGAATTTTATAAAATATATAGTATCAGTAGTGTTTATGTTGTTTTTATAACATTGAATAAAAAAAAAGAGAGAGAGAGAGAGAGAGAGAGAGAGAGAGAGAGAGAGAGAGAGAGAGAGAGAGAGAG
>JAAIIK010000073.1:325272-346492 GCA_014706435.1 Silurus glanis | reverse complement strand
CACACACACACACACACACACACACACACACACACACACACACACACCCCAATGTGGCCTATGGTCAGATTTTTCTTCGTTTTTTTGCTTTTTATCAGCCTCAGATATAAAGACGAGTAGATATGATACGATTCACATCCAAAAGTATTGGGACACCCGTCTTTTTCAGCCGTATGTGGTTCCTCCCAAAACTGTTGGCACAAAAGCTGGAGGCACGCAACTGGACGTCTTTGGATGCTGTAGCATGAAATGTTCCATTCTCGTCACCAATCAGGAGACTCAAACCTGTTCCAGCACAAAGCACAAAGCACAAAGCCAGCTCCATGAAGATCTGCTTTACATGGGTTGGCAGTGTGTGGAAGATCTCCTGCTTTAGAGCTCTGATCCTAAACCCTATTGAACATGAATGAATGTGAACACCGACTGCACCCCAGGCCTCCTCACTTCCTCACCCACGTCAATACCTAACTAAACACCCATGTGGCTAAATGAAGCTCACACAAATCTCGACAAAATCTAGAGGAACATCTTTTTAGAAGAATAAAGATTACTGTAACAGCACATGGAGATTAAATGTGGAATGGGACGTTCAATGCACAAACCGATCGCTCTTATAATCAGGTGTCCACAAACTTTTGGCATATCGTGTAGAATAGAAGAAAACATTGTAAAGTTTATCATTTACATAAAACCGAACAGCAGATAAAAACACGGTGTTGGTAAAAATCGATCAGCATTAATTGGATTCAGATCACAGATTTGACCTCTGGTTAATATTTCGACACGAATGTGAGAATGGATTTAAAAATAAAGGAGGAATAATATCTTTAGTCTGGAGGCTGTTGTACAGTGGAAAAGCACACACACACACACACACACACACACACACACACACACACACACACACAGAGCGCTCACGTGCGTGGGCAAGCACGAGATGACGTCAGAAAAAGGTTATGTGTGGAGTCAATACACAAACAAGTGTACAAGTGTGAGACACCTAGGGGGTCGATCACCATTCGGTGTGTGTGTGTGTGTGTGTGTGTGTGTGTGTGTGTGTGTGTGTGTGTGTATTAGACTTACACAGACAGTCACTGTAAGGATTTCAGGCTGTCTTGCAAGATATGACGAATTCTTTCATTATTTTAAATTCGATTTCCGCTCCTGGCTTCATGACCACCGCCGCCGTCGTGTGTCGCACCTGCAGAGCGGCTGCTCTTTAATGGAACTCAGAGTCCCTGTGGCATCATCTCACAACCTCTTGTGTTTTATGAATTCTCAACACTCTCCAGGCTGAGATGCTCCCACAAGGTCTGTGCGTGTTATTAATCTCCAACAGAGGACCTATACCTCCGCTCCATTAACGTCACACGCTACGTCTCCTTCACGCCGATCTCCGCTGTGCGATTTTACCGTATAGAAGTGAAATCGAATTGTGCGTTCCTTAATTTATTGGTTCGGAGATGAAGCACTTTTTTCAGGTTTAAAAAGAAAATCATGGCGTAATAAGTTCTGAGTGATAAAATAAGATAATAGTGTCATGGGGTGTGTAGCACTTCTTCGGAGACTTTCAAGCAGCCCGGCTTTAAATGTGAGAAGAATCTTGAAGATCAAGTGGTTTGAACCAGGACGTTTTTAGAAAAAAAATGTCAGCCATCTGAAGAACTCTTGAAGGAACCTCAGAAAAGGAGAACAATTTGGTTCATCAGGGTGTTTTTTTTTTTTTTTGTTTTTTTTTTACCATACTAATCATTCCAATGCGTTATTATTTCTATAGGAACACCACATAAACAGATTAGTCAGTGGGGAAATACTGCAGAAGTTCCTGCTAGGTAGAGTGAAAGAACAATCAAAGAGCCTTTCAAAAATATATAAGGAAAATAGAATTTCTGGACGAATTAGGACACCTGATTTTTCAAGCCATAACTTGGAGATGTGCAGCGTTGCATTTTCCCTTCAGATGAACTTGGAGACCCAAAAACTTGTTCCAGGACAAAGCCAGCTTCATGAAAGGAAGATACACTTGATTGGAGTGGAAGATCTCCTGCTATAGAGCTCCAATCATATGAATATCATTAATCAATTAATTGTGACACCATTAATGATTGGTTAATAATTAGTAATGATTAATAATGATACCATCAACCATTAATTAATACCACTGCACTCACATCATATATTGCTTCATTTACCGTAATTTCCGGACTATAAAGTGCACCCATATATAAGCCGCACCCACTGAATTTTACAAATATTTTTATTTTTAACATAAATAAGCCGCACCTGTCTATAAGCCGCAGGTGTCTACACTAATGTACTTTACACAGGCTTTAATGAAAGACATGTTACACACGGTGTAACGGGTGAAATATGTTGCGCTTCTTTTAGGAGCAGAGCGGTATTTTGGGAATAGCCTGCCACTGCATTTTTCCGGTATTACTGCGTGTGTGAGACTGAGGAATATGTCCTTATTATTTTCTGATGCTCATTTCTAAGTTTCTTTGACTAACCCGTAACACTGTTGCCAAGAAAAATAAAAAAGCACGAGTTTTGGAAACCTGTCTGTGCTTATATGATTTCTGTTGCAACTGGAGTTAGCGAGCTCTCCCTTCACCCAGACTCAACGCGCTACAACGGCTTGTATCTAAACAGTAGCCGACCAAGAAAGTCATTGTTCACTTGTTCTTTCCTTTCACAACTACTTCTCTCGAGAGTTTATCTTTTGGCATCGTCGTCCGTTAAAAAAAAAGCGTTTTTTCTCCCGATGCCGTGCAGCTCAGAACACAGGTGAGGTGCGTTTTTTCGTTTCCGTTCGGAAATTTCATTGGTCTAATGTTATGGGGTTCAGTTTTTTGGCTTGAAGTTTGTGAAACCGGGAAAAACCCAGGAAAAATTCATAAATTAGCCGCTTCGTTGTTTAAGCCGCGGGGTTCAAAACGTAGGAAAAAAGTAGCGGCTTATAGTCCGAAAAATACGGTACATTTGCAGCGTAGAAGCAGATCGTTGAGGTGGAATTAATGGAGCAATGTTTCTTGCGAGCACAATATTATTTTTTCATTGAAGTGTCAGTGTGTTTAAAGACAGTGAAGGTCTCAGCTGTTTAGCAGCGCCGCGAGCAAAATCGTTCGTTCCACCACCTGGGTGCCAGAACAGAGAGAGTCGTCTCACTGCTCGTCTCCCTCATCTCGCTTCATGTCTCGAAGGGTTTCTCGTCAAAGTTCGTGGTTTAAGATTTGAAAGAAATTTGAAGCAAAAACAAAAGATTATTTTTTAATCTGAATCCATCACCTTTTCACACCAGGTCTGGTTTATCTCCACATAATGGATGTGTTTTGTTCACAGGAAGGTCAACAAGTCAGTATCGATCACTTGCTGTGAAAAGACTTCGTTGGGTTTGGAAAAAATAAAAAAGTCGTAGGAGCGTTTGTGCAGATAAACCCGCTGCACTCTGATGGATGTGTTCTCCTCGTTCAATCAATAAATCTTTTCCTTCAAAACTAAAATAATGAAACATCTCTACAGATGGTAACTGCAGCCGGGGAAAATACAAGTAGCAAAATTCCAGAGCTTGGTGTTTCTTGGTGCACAATGTGGAGGTGAAGAACCACCCGGGGAGCAATACAATGATGTAAGTTCTCACACCTAGCTGTGAATTACCACCTTATACCATGGTCACTTCTCAGCATTGAGGAGATCAATAGAGTGAAACTAACTGAATGGATATTTTTATTGTATATACAGCTTGTTACATCTACAATTCTGCTGCTCCGAATCACACCCAGAGATAAAGTAGTGCCAGAAGATCACATGTATTTACAGGAGAACGCGAGGTTGTTAATGCCTACTAATAATGACGCTGTTGGAGTAAATCCTGGTGCTGTTCTTCATTCTATTTCTCATTTGGATGTTTTTTTTCTCCACTGCGTCAAATTCATACTGGTTTACAAAAATCCCCGTATTCACCATAGAAGTTCCACCACTAGCAGAAGTTCTCCATGGAGCTCATTGAGGTCATTAGGTAACGTATCCAATCGCTGTCTCACTTCGGATGGAACTGGAACTGGATGTTACTATGGTTACAGGCGTTCATTAGCAGCGCATTCGTTTAGAACGCTGATTTAACCGACATATAAATAAACCTCAAAAGGATTGAGGTACGGATTGAACCAAGGTTTCTCTAAAGTTCTACAGCCATGAAAAGGAGCTTCTTTATTAACATTGCTGGATAAACAAGAATTATATAATAGTTTAAAACAAAACAACAGAGATTATTCTGAAGGAATCTGTAGTTATGTAAAAAAAAGGCAAAGAGGCAAAAAATTGAATAAAATTGAGTTGAGCTGATCCGAACTCAAATGAGTTCATATACAGACAACTTAAAAGAATGTATTTAATCTTGGGATTAAAGCTAGGGTTAGTCAGTGAGTTAGTTAGATATATTATATTATTGCGCTCCATCACTGCACCTCAACATCGTTTATCTGTAATAAATGGACATTCGGTGCCACTCAGATGAGGATGAGGTTCCCTCCTGAGTCTGGTTCCTCTCAAGGTTTCTTCCTTATTGCCATCTCAAGGAGTTTTTCCTTCACCACAGTCGCCACCTGCTCGTTCATTGGGGACAAATTTACACTTACACTTCTTTCTTACCACAGTATCCGTGTAAAGCCGTATTGAGTATGAATATTAGCATTAGCACTTTATTAGCACTTCAACCAGCACTTCACCTGGAAGGATTGATAAAGTAATTGTATAAGTATCTCTACTCAGTCCTAATTCTACACGTTTCTGTCCACAAGCTCCAGAATCATAAAGAATGCAACCTTTTCCGAGCAAGATCTTGTCGCTGGAACGAGTAGACAAGATTCACAGCAGGTCTTTTGTAAAGGTTATTTGTTCGAGGTGAGGAAATTAGATACTCCCTGCTAGCAGATGTGATAAAAGCTTGCGAGATGAGATTGCTCTTGTGTACAACCATGACTCCTGAACCCGAGGATAAAACACACACACACACACACACACACACACACACACTACTGTAATTCGTCTCTAACAGCAGTTTATGTAATTGTACACACATTAGAGAGCAGAAATTAGACACTAGGCCTTTTTTTTTATATCCGAAGCGCTATACGACCTTCTACGCCGCCTTTGAAGGTCGTACAATTTCCACCTTGTCGCTAAATCTGGATGAGCAACAGATTCCTGCTTCACTGTCGGATTTCTCTCACATCACACACTTCCACAACAGCTGTTTTTTTTACATTTGAATTGTCTCAGATGATTGACAAGATTATTATTATTATTATTATTATTATTAATGCAGAGAAGGAGGAAATAAAAGATATGCAGAAATCTCTATTTATAAACTCATGAAGAAGTAAACTATGTGCTGCATGAGCAACGCAGGAACAGATGCTGCGCAAGTATTCGGAAAAACCTATTTATATTCCGAGGTCAAAGGTCATGGAGTTTTTAACTCGGGAGGTTCGTCAGGGTATTGAGATCCGGATGTTATCATGATGTCTGAAAATGGCTCAAAATAAAAAAAAATAAAATTTAAAAGTGTATAAAAACAATCTTTAATTATAGGAAAATAAATTAAAAATACAGCTGGTGAGATGAAGCAGATTTACTGTTAACTAAACTGAGTATTTTCTTTATAGCAGCATGAACCCAGTGTTTTATTACACTTATACAACAGCCACATTTTTATTTATTAATTTAAATCATGTTCTTTATTCGTTTATATTTACATTTCAAGTTGTGGAATGTTGGTGAAACTCATTAGTTCCTGTTTTTATTTACGTTATAGCATCTATAGGGAATCAGTAGCTCAATGGTCGGGGGTTCAAGCCCCAGTATCGCCATGCTGCCACTCTTGGGGCCCTTAAGCAAGGCCCTTCAACCTCTATAAAAAGCCCCGTAGTTCCTTCACCAGGCTCTTTTTTTTCCCTCTCATTCACAGAAAACCAGCACCCTTTAAAAAAAAATGTTTATAGGAATGAATTGAAATTAAACTCCTAATATGTTTATGATTAAAAATGTAATCACTTTGTGCTTATTTACAAAAGTCAGTTTGTGGTGCTCCTGGGCTTGGACTTCTAATCTAAAAGCTTTATACTTCAGATAACGAGTGAGCGTACAGTCCCAAACACAGAGTACCCTTACACACACACACACACACACACACACACACACACACACACACACACATCTTAACCTCATGACGCGAGTTTGTATCTCTATATTGTCATTTCAGCACCGAGGATCTCCACAAAGTTCTATTTAATGGAACGTTACAGATAAAACTCAGTTCCTGCAGAGTCGTAGATTAAATGCTGGTTGTGACGCGTCCTAAATTAGCGCTGTGTGGGTTCTTTATCACGTTTTTACAGCGCTGTGGAACATGTTTAAATATGGAAATGTGTTTCTAATCACCTTTAAACTATTCCAGCACAGATATTAGCACCTCACAAAATACACTTAGAGTGAGATATGATATTAATTAAAGAATTCCCAGTCAATTACAGCAACATCCACCAAACCAATTAAATATTCATAACTCCAATGCATTATTTAATCAAAAGCTTTTTTAGGTTTTTCATTTCAAAAGATGAACCCAAACAGACTAAATGTCCAAATAATGGGCGTGGCCTAAAGTTTGAAGGTGGAGTTTTATATTAGATTGATCGACAGATAGATTACTAGTGATAGATCACTAAATAGTGCACACTTGCTGATTTATATGTGTATAATAAAAATGATTTGTAGTTAAATAATTGAAGGGAATTAGAAGGATTTTTTATTAGATATGTTTTATAATGTATATATGATGCATTATAATAACAGTAAATGTGTTTATCCTCAGGTTATAAACTTTAAAAATAAAGTTGTGCCTAAATCAATCATATTTCTTAAGCATGTTTGGATGAGGAAAAGAGGAAAGCCCACCTGCAGCCGGTGACGTGTGATGATGACATCAGAGCAGTAGTGATGGCGTGGAGGTGGAGACGTGGAGTTTATATCCACCTGCAGCTCTCCGGACCGTCGTGAGACCGGAATGTGAGCCCTGGACTCGGTCATGCGCTCTCCCTGGATCCCTTTTCTGCAGCTTTTCTGACACCAGTCTGACTTTAAAGGATGACCGACTCGGTGCTGAGCGCGCACGCGAACGCGTCGTCTGTGTTCCTGACGCCTCCGACGGCGCAAACGGCGTCCACGACGGCGCCGCGCGTTCTGCGCCTGGACTCCCGCTCGCTGGTCATCTCATCCACCATGTTCGCCGTGGGGGTGCTAGGGAACCTGGTAGCCGTGGCGGTGCTGTGCGTGTCCAAGAGGGAGCAAAAGGAGACGACGTTTTACACGCTGGTGTGCGGCATGGCGGTGACGGACCTCCTGGGGACGTGCTTCACCAGCCCCGTGGTGATCGCGACCTACGTGGCGGGTCGGTGGCCCGGCGGCGTGGCGCTCTGCCACTTCTTTTCCTTCTCTATGCTGTTCTTCGGATCAGCCGGGATGTCCATCTTGTGCGCCATGGCCGTGGAGCGCTACCTCGCCATCAGCCACGCGTTCTTCTACTCGCAGCACGTGGACCGCACGGTGGCGCGACTCGCCCTGCTCGCGGTCTACGTGGTGAACGGGGCGCTGTGCTCGATGCCCAGCTTCGGCTTCGGGCGTCACGCCAAACACTTCCCGGGGACTTGGTGCTTCCTGGACTGGCGCGCACTGGACGCTCGCGGAGCCGCTTACACGTTCCTGTACGGCGGCTTTGTGCTGGTGCTGATCGCCGTCACGGTGCTGTGCAACTGCGCCGTGTGCCGCTCGCTGGTCGGCATGAACGAGAAGACGCGCGTCGTCGCCGCAGCGACCAGAGCCGAGGCGCACGCGGGACACCCGGGATCCCGACGCGCTTTCCGCAAACTGCCCGCGGTCACCTCGGCTGCGGAGATCCAGATGTTCTGGCTCCTGATTTTCATGACCATCGTGTTCCTCGTCTGCTCCATTCCTCTGGTGGTGAGCATGCAAAAATAAATAATAAATAAAATAAAAACTTTACACTCATAACATAATGCGTACTCTCATAAAAGTCTGATAGAATCTTATACATCCTTCACGTGTAGAAGATGATTGTACTGGAGCTTAAATAGGACCAATGGTGGAGCTCTACAGCATCGCCAATTAACCAATTAGGGTTACTTAAACTAATTATAATAAAAATATTTAATTTAAAATAATAATAATAATTTTTTTTTTTTTTTTAATAAAAAAAGTCCAAGTGGAAAATTTAACAGGTGCAGGGGACAGATGTGTCCAGGATCAGCTGATGTTACTGCTGGTACTATTCTGCCCCTAAGGGGGCATCACTGGCACTTTTAACACCCCCCCCCCCCCCCCCCCCCCCCATTAATTAGTTAGATTTATGAATAAATTTGATTATGGGTTTTTTAGTGTAAATGTAAAGATATTTCTATGTTTTATAGTTTTGATGACTCTGATGAGGCAGTCTGAGGAACTGAATTAACATGTTGCTAACAATCCAGGTGGTAAAAGTGCTTTAGCAAATATTTACTCTGGACCTTTTCTTTGTTTAATGACCAGTTTTATTGTTTGATCATGTGGTGTGTCTTCCTCAGGTCCGTATCTTCGCGAATCAACTCTACGGCCCTGCGTATATCGCCGCAGGCATGCAGCCAGATTACAGCAGCGATCTTCTCGCCATCCGGTTCGCATCCTTTAACCCCATCCTGGACCCGTGGGTGTACATCCTGTGCAGGAAGAACCTATTTAGCAAATGCTGCAAGTGGATCAAGCGCTCCATGGACCTGAGCAGAGAGAGTCCTACGCGGAAATCCGGCTGGGTTCTCCGGCAGGACTCGCCTCCATCCCTCGTTCACAGCAACGCCACCAGTTACGCCTCGCTGCGTGCAACCTCATGCAGGAACGCTGTGGGGAAACTCAGCACCATCTCCGCAAAATCGTACGTCGATTTGAGCGTTCGCCAGGCCTGGGACCTGGACACGGCCGTGGACGACTTTCATCCTTTCAGTGTGAACCAGAGCTCGGTTCTTGGCTCGGAAAGTGAAACAGCATCCGGATGTGAAATGATGACCGTGAAGACGTCCGGGTGCGTCCAGGAGACGTCCTGCTCAAAAGTGCATGAGAATAAAGCGGTAATTGTCAGGTGTTCTTTCAGCACACCGAGTTCCTGTCTGTCAGACGAGTGTTGAACACATCACATGCTCTCATCTGATGAAAAGTGCGGACTAGAACATCTCACGTGGCTCCTCAAACATCATGGCAGGAACTGGTGGATTTCTTTCAATGGACAAAGGACTTTTTTATTTTATATAGTTTCTTCATAACATCAGAATGTCGGTCAACTCTGGACACTTCAAAGTCGCCGCCATTGCTGTCCATTTCTGTAATATTAGTTGAGACAGGACCTTCAGGATCAGAAGATCTACGAAGTGCACAGAAATACAAAATCATGTGACCAATCAACATTTTTTTTTCTGTGTAAGGTTCCAGCCACAAATCCAACATGGCCACAAGCAGCATTCGAGCAGCATTCGAGTAAATATTCAGTAGGATCTGTCTTTAGCTCCTACTGAATATTTACACAGTAATGTGTATAAATGATCCAAAACTCATGACGATTGAAAAATAAGCCACGCCCACAACCGAGAACCGTCCAACAAGGGCATTCCTTTAATTCACCGGGACCTGACTCATTTGCAT
Organism: Silurus glanis; assembly: GCA_014706435.1. NCBI lineage: Eukaryota > Metazoa > Chordata > Actinopteri > Siluriformes > Siluridae > Silurus > Silurus glanis. Next base: position 336,751 of record JAAIIK010000073.1, on the reverse strand, counting down.
AAAGTAAAATAAATCTCTAATAATTTACATTTTTAGATTCACACACACACAACACAATTCTCCTTGTGCAAACTTATGAGTCTAAAGGTATTATACAAATTCATACAAAATCTTTGCATATAAGTTTCTAATTGCGCTGGTTCTATCTCAGCAGGAAGTTGATTGAGAATGCAGGGTTACTACTTCCTGTTCACACCCCCATTTTCTGCAACCTGTATCTCTTTTACATTTTATTAGATGTTTTTTTTTTTCAGGCTTCGGTCAGATCGTTGTGTCTGCATTCGTCTGCTGGATTCGGAGACGAAAGCTGAGAGCCACTGTGTTAAACGTCGTACAACATGACGCTCCTGTCATGCGCAAATTCTATTCATGTGAATTCTGTGAATTAAATACATTTGCTATAGAAAACGATCTGTTTTTCGAGATCGGGAACCGTGCTCTTGATGACGGTAGACATATTTCAATGTCTGCACTTTTTTTTAATAAATAAATATATATAATGCGAATGTTGTTTATTTATGGATGTGCCGTTATGCCGCAGTAGAATGTCGGATCTGCATGACTTTCAATGACGTGTAAAACTGTGAACAATGTATTACTGGAAATGAATTAAAAAAAAAAAAAAAAACACTTTTAAATATAGTATTAAATAATAACTCAATTAATGAACTGATTTATGGAAACTCAGACGAGCCACAACATCTACTCACCTTCTTGTACATTTCTACTGCAGCACACGTTCTGCTTCGGCGCATCGGCATAAGAGTTGACGATGTGATGCATCGAATTAAAAAGGTCGGATACACCGGATGCATCGGTATCGCGATGCATAATCGTCTACATATATGTATCGGTAAAAAACACATTCAGGAGAGTGAATACCAGCAAGGCAGCAGGTCCAGAGGGCATCACAGGTCGGATCCTGAAAGCCTGCGCTGACCAGCTAGCTATTTTCTCTAGCACTATTCAACCTCTCCCTGGAAGGCTGTAGTCCCCTCTTGCTTCAAACAGTCCACCATTGGTCCTGTCCTGAAGAAACCCCAGCCCACCTGCCTCAACGACTACCGCCCTGTAGCCCAGACCTCAGCAGTGATGAAGTGCTTTGAAAGATTGGTCAGAGACTTTCGCATACCACCAAAACCGCTCTCCTGAGGACGTCATTACACATGTTCTCCACACAACGATGAGCCACCTGGACTGCAGAAAAGGGAACTGTGTGAAAATGCTGTTTGTGGACTACAGTTCAGCGTTTTAACACCATAATTTCCTCCACGTTAAGATAAGATAAGATATACCTTTATTCGTCCCACAGTGGGGAAATTTCTTTACCTCTAAGTTTCTTTACCTCTAAATTTCTTCACCTATAAGTTGGAAGTACTGGGACTCAGTCCACCCCTGCGTCAGTGGATATCCAATTACCTGACAGACAGACCACAAGCCGTACGGGTGGACAAACACACTTCATCCTCCCTCACCCTCAGCACTGGAGCACCTCAGGGTTGTGTTCTGAGCCCCCTCACTGTACACACATGACTGTATGGCCACTTCTAACTCCACCACCATCAAGTTTGCTGACGACACTGTTGTGGTTGGCCGGATCTCCAACAACAATGAGACGGCTTTGAGATTGATTTTCCTGGAGAGATGGTGCCAGGAGAATAATCTTCTCCTGAACATCAGCAAGACTAAGGAGTTAATAGTGGACTTCAGCACGAAGCAGGATCGATCATACCAACCGTTAAAGATCAATAGGACCCCAGTGGAGAGAGTGGAGAGTGGACAGTTTCCTGTACCTAGGTGTTCACATCACACAGGACCTGTCTCAACACCCTGGTGAAGAAGCCTGGCAGCGTCTGTACCATCTGAGACGCTTAAAGGACATTATGAGGACAGGCGAGCCCTCCAGAGGGTGGTGCGGTCAGCTGAGCGTACCATCCACACCGAGCTCCCTGATCTACAGGACATCTACAGGGCCAGGAACATTGTGAAGAACCTCAGCCATCCCAACAATAGACTCTTTTCTCTGTTGCGTTCAGGAAAGCGCTTCCAATCTTTGAAGGCAAACACAGAGAGAATGAGGAGGAGGAGCTTCTTCCCAATAGCTGTTCAGAGATTAAACCAGGAAACACTCAGCAGCTGTACTTTCTCTACTGGACACTTCCTTCCTTTGCACAATTGCACAACCAACACTGGAACACTGGAATGGCATAGCACAGTGTCAATTTAATATCAGCCCATGGCCCTTGAGCAAAGCCCTTAAACCTCTGTGCTCCAGAGTCTGACTCTGGACTCTGGCCCCAGCTTTTTAACATCGCTGGGATATGCGAAGAAAGAATTTCACTGTGCTGTAAAGTATAAAGCCATTTTTTCTGACTTTATCGCATGATTTTACAGTAGCAGGTATGATTTCGGCCAGTGGGGGGCGGTAAAAACACATGGCCTGGTTTATCCTCTGAGCTACTGTCAAAGCTCTTCAGATAAAGTTTGTATTTTGGGAGAAATAAAAGTCCATTCTGAAGACGCTATAAATCAACTACATGGTTATGTGACAGAACCAAAGATTAGACAATGATTCCCAACAAAGTTAATTAAAAAAAAATATGTTTATTTATATATATAAATAAATAATCATCATAATCATTATCATCACCATCATCACCATCATCATTGCTTTGAGCAAGTAAAATCCTCAAAATCATCTGTTTATTCTGCTTAATGCGTTGATGATGTTTAACACGTTATTTCCGACCAATTTCTATTATATTTATTACCAGGACCATATTCATAGCCGTCTAATTATTTATAACTAAATAAAAATTTGCCTTTAAATAAATAAATAAAAAAACAACAAACAAATTCCTATAAATTAAAACAACTATTGTATTGCTGAAGCATAGCAAGGCATATTATGACCACCAGGTGTCGTTGTGCGTCTTTTTTAAACCTCGTTTTCGTTTTCTTTTTTTGTTAACAGCAGGATTTTTTTAGTGTATTTATTTATTTATTTTCTAAACTTTATACAGGTTAATTGGGATCGCTTTGGTTACATTTGTGGAGAAAATACTACATTTAAACCTACAGCTGAATGTAGAGAAGGTTGTAGAAACTTGAATCATTTTAATTTCAGTGAAAAAAAACCCCTCAAATCTTATCTTTAGTCTGTATACATTTTCCTGCACTTCATATTCAACAAAATGTAAATAATTCGATCTCTACATTAAAAAAAATATATTAAGCCTCATAGTTCATTACAAACATCTAGTAAGTTCATTTCACAGAAGCCATGTTTCTCCACACAATTTCAACCTTTACCTCAAAATCGTTGATTGAAGAAGACAAGTCTTGGGTTTGTGTATTCCGTAGAAAGAAAAAGGAATATTTGGAATGTTTTGTGGCAGGGAGGAGGCTGGAATGATCCTGTGATGTGGTGTGGTCTGTCACAGGAGCACAAAAACACAACCACCTTTTCCACCTGCATCTGTTTCCAATAGCGGCCATCTATAGAAGGATCACAGGGGCCCATGTAACATTAATTAACCTTAACCACACAGAGAGGTAAGTAGAGGTAAAGAGCCCTGAGCCATGGTGAAGGTGGGCTCATTAGGAGCTGCCTGGCACATGGAAACGTTCTGTACATTTCGGTGTACGCCAAAGTTACGGCTTTTAGAGCAGGAATGATGATTATTATACAGACAGACAGCTCGGAGCTTTAAACACCCAGAAACGTTATCAAAAAAATTTGCTGCCTCGAGCGTTAAAGCTCAAATACTCTTTACGAAGAACACGTGATCTCCGACACCATCTGAGATCTTCAGCATAGGGGCCTGTATTCATCTCTCTCATCTCCACATCTGTACAATCTCTCAAACTCAAACAGAACACCTTCAAAACTTCACTCTAACATCGTCAAAGCCATCGCTAGTAATCTCATAGATCGCTAAATTGGCCAGCTAGCAAGATGAACATGTTCGCTCCTAATAAACACCAGTAAAACCTGCGACAATGACGCCACCATGTGGCAATTAGCTCATCACACAACTGCTAACTTTTCTAGTGGAAATAATGAAATCGCAACGACGACGACGAATCAGCAGCGGTGTTGAAGTGTACCGGAACCAAAACAACCCCAAAACTATTCAACTTCCACCTCCATGTGTGTGTGTGAGGGTGAGGGAGTCTGATCGCATCTTCTCTCCTGTTCTTCATCTTCCACAAGTTCTTCTGTTAGAGACAAAAATGTCCCATTTGGACTCCACAGAACTTCATCCACTCATTCACTGGTCATAACTGTGTGTTTTTACCTTCTTTTTTTTACTGTTTGTTGGTTTGGTTCATAGAAAAACAAGAAGAACATGCAGGCGTCTCAAAAGCCATCAAAGACTCTGTGTTTCTACACGTCTTACAGGAAGTGTGTATACGTGTATATATATAGAGAGAGAGATACATAGATGTACATAAAGAACACAACATTATTTTCATCATAGTAACTCTTCACTCGTTCACATCTTCCTTTCGTTCACCGATTGAATCATGTGCTAAAATACAACAAACACTCAAACACTCGAATCTTTATTTTACTTATTAAACAGAGTCTAAAACAAAAACAGCACCATGACCCACTTTTACATAAAAACAGCTTTATTTCTATACAGGGTTGTACAAAAATAAAGGAATAATAATATAAATAATAATAATAGTAATAATAGTTATAATAATAATAATAATAATATACAAATACTGTGTAAAGACTAATAAATGTTGACTATAACTACTGTTGTACATTGGAGTATTTCCTCAAGAGCAGCTTTTTCTTTAAAGGGAGAGTGAATATCAACAAGGCAGCTGGTCAGTTACCTCCATACTGACTTCCAACTCCTCACAGACGCTCGTCAACAAAACCTCAACAAAACGATTTTTTAACGTTTTTTTGCCAATTTCAAATAACGAACAAGTCAGGAACGAAGAAAATAAACATTATACCCGTTAATAAATATATTTATTTATGTGTGTGTGTGTGTGTGTGTGTGTGTGTGTGTGTGTGTGTGTATGGTCAGAAACACAACCTCATACAGATGAATGAATAAATAAATAACTTAAATGCAAAAATAAATATTTGACCTATGAAGCATACAGTAAATGCTAAGAGATGCACAGCATCCATGTTGTAGAGCAACGACAAAACGCATTGCAGTCGGAGGCAACAAGTAGAGACGGATAGAACAGGTATAAATGCTAATCTGGTGTTTATATATTGCTGACCGGATCTGTATCACGTTCAACCTGAACACAGTCAGTTTCCCAAAAATTTCCTTTTCAATCTCATTGATCGTCCGTGTTTGCTGTCTGATATTTGTGCTGTAGCTATGAGGCTAACGAAGCTAACAACTAGCTTAATTATTAACTAGGGGTTTTTTTTGGTATTTTTTAATTGAATCCATACTTTTTTAGGAAAAAAAAACAAAACCTTTTACTTATTACAAGCTCATTTTCGAATATGAACTAGCTACGTAATTCGTCAAAGATAAATAAAAAAAAAACTGGTCAGGTAATTCAGGAAGGTACTTTACAGACCATAACTAGCTAGCTAGCTAATTAAACAAGCTAATTTGTAAAAAAAAAAAAAAATAAAAAAATAATAAACTAGCTATGTAATTCAGGAAGATAAGTAAATCTTATATATCATAGATAGATCACTTTATTCAGGCGTAAATTCTAGCTAGCTAGTTCACTTTTTTAAATCTGCATGTTTAATTAGCTAGCTGCTTAGGTTTTGTAAGTGACCTTGATGAACTGGCGAACTGGAAGTTTTTCACTGATGATGTGATTTAGCATTTTTTTTCAAACAGGCTCATTAACAGGACAACATTATTTTCCTTATGATATAATGCTTAGGAAAAAATGCTGATGTGACCTAAACATACAAAAAAACCCCACCAGTATAGAGGCAGCCATCTTGGACAAACACAATAACTGTTTTCCGAGGTTTGGTATCAGTCCACCTCCATGACCCTGTCACCTAATATGGATGGTAATATAGTTCCACTTTGAATCTTAAATAACTTTGTGTAAATTATGGAGGTCGTTTGGATATTTTTGCTGTGACAGAATCTTTGCTAGCTACTAAACATTAGCCTCACTGCATATGCGTAAAAAAATAACTAAGCAAAAAACAAAAAAAAAACCAAACAAAAAAAAAACGCCGAACCTCAGACGTGTCATGATCGGGTGAAAGTTTAAGAAGGAAAACCACGTGATTAGGTTATTTTTTTTTCTCAAAAAAGTATTCCTTTAAACATTTATCGACCTTTTCATCAGTCACTAAACAGCCCACAGCTTTGTGGAGAAATGGTTCAAATCAGTACTGTTTATAAGTTTATAAAGTCATGTATAATTATAGATACATTAATTAATGTATAATTATAGCTTCAGTAATTTAGGCAGTGTGTGATATGTGCACCTGAATGTCAAAAATTACAAAACCGCTTCTGCTCAAATAATATAAAATGTTTTCACCCGTTATTGGCAGATATACACAGTCTCTGAACTTCAGTAAAAAAAAAAAAAAAAACAGACAAATAAAACATCTTGCAAAGTTTCTTGCCAAGTTCCTGGCCATGTTCTTGAGCAATCCATGAGTGTCTATTGTAGCTCCATCGTCTACCGTCTCCGTGCTTCGCCCTGTCACGAGTCAGGCGTCACTCTGGACTTTTTCACTCTGCTGTCAGGAATATAGAAGGCTGAAGGCATACATGGTGCACATCTCAGAAGGCTTGCTGCCTCCTTCTACCGAAACAGCTTTCATCTCAAAATGCCTCCTATTCCTGTAATCCTGATTTCAGGAAGCCCTCCGGCCTCACGTTGCCTCTGTTTCTCGAGGTGGGGATCAGTGTCAGTGTTCAGCTCCACCAATAGCCATTTAGCCCACGCACTTGCAGTCTAAAGCCGAGACATTCTCGATGGTCCTCCATGTTGTGGACGTGTCCATGAAGGACACGGACTTGTATGCCGTGGGTCGGCAGCAGGGTCTGGCGCTGACCTTGCGTGCTGTTCGTTTGGGCAGGCTGCCGTTGGTCAGCAGAGCCTTCAGCGCAGCGTCGTAGTTCCCCCGTGCACTCTGGCACAAACCCACGCAGAACTTAAAGAGTACAATCTCGTCCGAATCGTAACCCATCCCCAGGTCCCTCACTCGCATCTCGCGCCTCTCCAGGTGGCAGTCACGGCTGCTCTGGCCCCGCCCATCATCCTCACCCTTCTCCTTCTCTTTCTTCTTCTTCTTCTTCTTCTTGCGCGAGCCTTTGGACTGAGCATCAGAGGCTTCCGAGGACCGTGGGGAACGCTCCCACCGAGCTGGACTCTCTTCTTCTAATAGAACTGAAGGTTCTGAAAGACAAAAAAAAAGAAGAATATTTTCACAAACCAGATTTAAGATATTAAGATATTTTTCAGGCTCTATACCCATTCATTCATTCATTTTCTCCCGCTTATCCGTAATTCGGGTCGCGGGGGCAGCAGTCTAAGCAGGCCCCCGCCTTCGACTGCTGCCCAATCCTCACAGCACCGTCCCTTACGGTCCCTCCTGCAGGTGGTGAGCCCACGGGAAGGCGGCCCCACGTCACTCCGACGTCACAGACCTTGATATTCCCCTCGTAAGGGACTCTATACCCAAACTTACCAAAAACGGTTTGCCACGGAGAATGTCCGTCTCCATCTCCCATCTCCTCATCTTCAGGTAGAGCATCAAAAGGCTGCTCATCCAGCATGGACGTAACAAAACCCACTGCATCCACAGGGTCTTCGATAAACCCGGGTCTGTCTCCGATCACCAGGGGCAGCAGAGACATAAGCACCCATACCACCATCTGCAAAATAAACAAGTGTAGAAGTTCATGCGTTCACCAGGTTCACAGTATTATCTTAATGTCCTTCATTGCCCCTCTTCCTTACCTTCCAGTTTCTCCTTTGAAACGTGGCATCAGTGGCTACGGATAACATTGCGTAAAGTCCTCGCTTGGCTCGACCTCTCCTCCACCTTCTCCCACCTGCATGAAGAATACAAGAACGTTGTCAGTCCAAGTTCATTTAGATCTAAACTCTGGAGCATCGTGCAGCGATGCGTAAACCTGCACGCACCTACGCACCAAACTTTCTAAGCCGGAGTAAGCCTTGGTAATCAAGAATACACAATACCTTTGGAAAGTGTGGAAAGGGCACGATGCGGGTGCAACAAAGCTACAGTGTCCTGTAAATAAACCGCTCTAAGGGAAGCCCTGAGAAGCTTTCTAGGTTTGATCAAGAGATTAGGTCTGTGTAAAAAGGAGGCATGCTAGGGGATTCTGGGTCTCCCAAAACCACATCCATGCAGTGTGGTTGATAAGGCTTCGCAACAATGCAGATGTTTACTGACTCACTGCAGCGTGTGAGTCACTGAGCTTGCACTGGAGGCCTTTGATTTATATCAGGGTTGAAACGAGGCCATTTTATACACGCTAAATATGACTAATGGGTAAATTAGCGGAGCGTGTCACGCTTAACCTCACAGCCGTGTTTTTATAGAGGAGCAGTTGTCTGAGGACGACGGGATTATATCTGGCCTGAACAGTTTCCATTTTAAAAAGGAGGACCAGAACAAAGAAAAGATGAATTGAAAGATAGCCACCTGGGTCGGGAGCCAGCGTGCCTCCGAGTCGCATCCCGTAGTACAAAATTGGGCAAAAGTCTTTACGCTCTATTAATAATAACAATTCAACGTCACGACTGACCTCCAATCAGCTTTACATCTTAATGAGGGATGTTTATTGTAATAGCTGGGGTCATGCAGCAGGTGGCAGTGTGAAGTTTAAGCCTCGGGAGTTCGATCTATCCAATCTGAGGCTCCTAGAATAAATCTTAATTACGTTCACATTTACAACCAATAAATCTGAATGTATTCCTTTGGAAGATATCCGGCATTCAAAGGCAGAACACATGCAGGGTCAAGAAGCTAAAAACAGGTTAACAGCTTAACGGGACGCAGCTGAGAGGGGTTTTAACTTGAAAGACAAAGAATTTATCCTGGAGAACGATTTACATTTGGCGAAGAACGTTCTGGCACGTCAAGCGAAGAAGATTGCACGTATTTCAATCAGAACTACAATGAAACCCAATAAACTTTCGGTTAAATCCTTTAAATAAGGAAATTATTCAATAGATTCAATTAATATGCAGATGAGTAAGTCAGTCCACTCTGCATGCCACACCCCTTTTCTCGGTACAACCCGTAACACATTTGAATACTGCAACTTGATAGGCTGATAGGCAACTTGAGAATATTTACACCTTAGCCAGTCCTCGAAAAGCACCATTTGTATGGTGGTTAAGACTTTGGACTTCTGATTAGAAGGTCGTGAGGTGAAATCCCAGCACCACCAAGCTGCCACTTCTGGGCCCTTGAGCAAGGCCCTTAACATTCAACTGCTCAGTGGTACATTGCTTTGCCAAATGCCATAAATTAAAATTAATACGAACAATAAAACACTCCATGATGAAGCTGAGAAATAATTAAAAACGATAAAGGTCCTTATTTTCCTCACCAAAAAAATGACAATTTTATACGAATTAATCAATGACAGCAATTTACAGAAAAATGTCATGTTTTGGAATGTTGTTAAATATTTTCATCCGAAAAATATCCTGAAGATACATCTGACACTGGAGACTCCTTCCATAAATATTCATAGAATAAAAAAATGTACGCTATATGTGAATGATGATGTGTTGATATAATAACCTACAAAAACATATAGGAAAGTAGCGCATTCATATAAATGACAGAGATGATAAAGCAACACAAACCCACACACACAAACCCACCCACACACACACACACACACACACACACACACACATACACACACACAAACTGAGAAGGAAATATTTTCAGTGGTTTTATAAACACCGACTCTAATGCACTTCTGTCTGTACTGATTGTACACAAACACGAATCTCCTAAAAAATTTCCTAGAAATGTTATGTTTCATGTTGGATCCGAAATTCCAAAATATATATATATTTAATGCATTCCTATAAACACTACACTAACCAAACAAACACTATATGGTCAAAGGTTTGTAGACACCTGAGCATGAGATCGGTATGTGCTTCTTTTGGAACATCCCAGTCCACACTGAGTCGCCATTTACTGTTATAATAAACTCCACACTTCTGGGAAGATGTTCCAGTAGATTTGTGGAGATTTGTGGAGATTCATTCAGCTACAAGGGTGTTAATAACGTCAATGTTCAACAGGGTTGGAGCGCTATACCAGGAGATCTTCCACTCCACATTGTTAATGCTGAAACAGGTTTGAGTCTCCTAGTTGGTGAAGTAAAAGGGAAAATTTCATGCTCCAGTATCCAAAGATGTCCTACACAATTGTGCTAACAGTTTGTGAAGAACCACATATGGCTGGTAAAGTCATGCGTAATACTTTTGACTTTTCGTCTAAAAGCATTCATTAACACTATTTGGACAACAAGTGAAAGTTTTTCAGCTAAATTGTTCCTCCAAATCTGAATTAGCTGTGCAAGAAATCTCTCTTTTTTTTTTTGTAAACACTGAAAGCCTTCTGAATTCTTTGTTTTTTTCTAGATGAGGTCAGTCTAATTTGCTGAAAACATGGCCGTGAAAATCTTTTTTCAACTCATGAGCTGTTCATTAGCGTGTTTCTTCATCCCGATCTGACTCACTGCAAAGAGCTGGAATTCCCATCACGAGTAATCACTAACATTTGACCCGGACTCGGTGGGTTCTGCTACGAGTTATACATCTCTACATCTATAGCCGTTACTGCTTTCAGTCAATAGGAACATGATGTTTTGTAGTTGGAAATGAGGGAGATTAGAATATTTGGGAAAAACTAAAACACTTGTGGCCTGTGATGGACTGGAATCCCATCCCGGGTGTGTATTCCTGCCTCGCACCAAGCCTTATCGGAATACAATCCGGATTTGGAAAGATGGGACTTGGAGCTTGGTTGGTGTTTAGGATTGTACAGGTTATTCTGTTATATTCTCTCTCTCTATTTTTTTAACATCCCGTTCCACATGTAGTCCCCATTTTTTGTTATAATAAACTCCACACTTCTGGGAAGATGTTCCACTAGATTTTGTGGAGATTCATTCAGCTACAAGGCTATTCAATAGGGTTGGAGCTCTATAGCAGGAGATCTTCCACTCCAAACTTTGTAAAGCAGATCTTCATGGAGCTGTCTTTGTGCACAGGGGCATTGTCATGCTGGAACCGGTTTGGGTCAATTTCATTTTAATACAATCCAAAGTTCATCCTATACAATTGTGTGCCTTCAAATTTGTGGTAACAGTTGAAGGCACCTGAAAAAGTCCACCTGATACTCCTAATACTTTTGGTCAATGTCTGTCTGTCTGTCTGTCTGTCTGTCTATCTATCTATCTATCTATCTATCTATCTATCTATCTATCTATCT
>JAAIIK010000073.1:285250-313414 GCA_014706435.1 Silurus glanis | reverse complement strand
ATAGATAGATAGATAGATAGATAGATAGATAGATAGATAGATAGATAATTAAACAAACACACACACACACACACACACACACACACACACATTATATATGAAAGAGAGAGAGAATTATTACTATAACATAATTATTACTATTATAATATTTGTTTAATATTCATTATTTAGTTTTTTTTATGAATGATATCTGCATCCAGAAGAAAATATATGATCAATAGTAATTACAACAACAACAACAACAACAATAATAATAATAATAATATGAATGTATCAAATGGTAAAGCCCAGGTCTAATCCTCCTGCGATCTTCTCCATTCTGTTTCTTAATTGAAGCAGAACACTACACACCGCAGTCAGACAGAGGGGTTTGTGGACAGAGGCGTTTAGGACGACGTGTACAGACGCTTCACCTGCCACCCACCTCCATCCTTTATCCTGCTTTCTATTCAAGTTCAAATTCAAGACTCGATCCATGTTAGTGGAGTTCAACACAGCAAAATAGCAGGAGTACTCGGGTGGTAACCACAAAACCTTCTCAAAACCGAAAGTTTGTGCTTCTGGATGAACGCTAAGCAAACTCAACTACAGCAAAAAAAAAAAAAAAACATCAGAACACGTGTTTATTTGAGAAAAACTGAAAATCTGTAGCGGTAATGAAATCTAGAGAAACCTGAAACTTTTCTAACAGAGCGAAACGAGTCACGACACGGGACCCTGACCTCGTGGGAACGTGAGTTTCATGGTCATGTGTTCATTATGTCAGACCCTCTGTTTATCACCGTATGCTAGCTGGCGGTTAAAACGAGCTACATCTGAGTAAACAACTGTGATTTCTGAGATAAATCTCGGAAAATGGGTTAGCATGTTGAAAAACTCTGAATGCTCCCCAGTGGACGGTGTAGAAGCTCTGCTCCAGGACTTCACACAGCTACACAAGACGCTGAAAAACAGGCACAACTGCTCAAGGGCCTGACCGTGAACGAAAACAAATTTACAGAACCTGACGGATGTTGATAAACGTTAACGAGTAACATTAATTTGTTTTAGCTCAGAGGACCGCTGTGAGTAGCTAAAAGGATCCAGGCCTCGGAGCAACTCCTATAATCCTTTACACTTGGACCGTATTCTCCTACGCTTGTAAATTCACGGTAAATTATGTCAAATAAATCGTATTTTGTGTGCACGATTGCCTGCACGATGACAGATCCTTGAATTAGCGAGTTGCGTCATACACTTTCACGGCATTGTCAGTGTCCATGGCATTCAGAAATCGTCTTTTGAGGGGCAGGAAGAAAGAGAGAAATGTCAACAATTAAACTGTCATCTAGTTCTTTGTACTCTGAAAGGAACATCACTATTTAGTCTGTTAATGTGTCAGCGATTCTGCTGACACGGATCAGGATATTATTGGGAACTGAAACTTTTCTGAAAATGTGTTTTCCTAACCTATTGGATGAGTAGCGATTTTATATACACACTTATACATGTTTGTAAAACTTTAATGGACCGATTACAGAACCCTGAAGTTCTCCACAAATGAAAAAAGTCACTCATCCGCACTGAAAGGTCTGAAAACGTCCCTGTACTGCGCACGAGCGGAACGCAAGACTCTTCAAACTGCGTCATTTTCTTCCGCTTATTTACTTTCCGCCTTTTTTGAAGTGTCGCCAAATAAATTTGGAGTCGTTTTCGAAAGCCTCCGTTTTCGCCCCGTCTACACCGCGACGCAAAAACGCCATTTTAAAACGTATCCACATTTGAGAGCGCTTTCAAAAAGCTACGTTTTTGACGACTGAAAAATCCGTCAGTGTGGACAGGAGGCCAAAACGAAGAGAAAAATATGCATTTTCACTGATGGACACTAAAAAGATAAACACATCGCTAAATGTGTTCATGTGTTTATCTGGAAAAAATATTTAAAGGCAGACATGAAAAGTGAAATTATTAGCATGAAGAGTTGGATCGTCGCTGTTCTTTTCTCCCTATAACTTTATTTTTTCCAAACCTTTCATTTTAGTTCATCCACAAGATCATTTGTATTCAGAACGAGGATTCTACAACCTAAGGCATGGATTCGAACCTTTATCGGGTTGCGTGTTTGATGCCCCCGTTCTCAGGTAGACCACCGAGTTTCCCAGGTATGCTACAATGTTAAAACTTTACATGTGCCGATACGTAGAAACTCCAGGCTTAAAATTTGCCTGCAAAATGTCCAATGATACAGCTAATGATCGTGATGTGAAGATTGCTAACAGACACCCAGCGAGGCTTCCCAGTGTCTTTCCTCCAGCCTTTCCTCCACCCACAAACAAGCTCTCACTTTGTACACTCGTTTCACTGCAAACACCAGGTTCGGGCAACACAAAGCCATGGGTAAACAAGGCTTCGCTTGCGTTCCTCTCAACAAGAATAATAAAAAAACCTCATGACAAATGCAGGGAGGTTCCCGAGGGCACTATTAATAGACCAGGCCAACAATGAATGCATGAGAACCTGGATTACGTGGTCATGATGGATCCTCAGGCAGCGACTGCAACCATTCACAAATTTCTTGGTTGAAGAAATCGACCTTGACAGCTAGATCCCAACCTGATCAGGTGTTTAACCAGAGCTAATATCAAATAATGTCATCATAATGATGTGATTTTCCCAGTGAGAAATTACAGATACTGCAAATGGAAAGCCTTGAAACAATCATTTTGACGTGTTCTGACTAGCACAGAGGAATTAGTAAGGCCACGAATAGCGAGAAGTGAAATATGAGTTCTTGTTAGAACCAGAAATGCATCTCCAGCAAACCCAGCTGCAAACACATGACCTACTGAGAAGACACCTGACTTAAAATCCTAGATGTTAGATTGAGCAACAAACGTGACCTAGCGTTCTTGAACAGATTTGACATTCTCGCTAATGATCTCAACCATCAAGAGCACACAAATGCAGGGTCCAGCATGCTGAAGCTTAGAATTACGACAAAAACCGTACAGCTACGGAAATATCAGCTAATCTTAGTAACTGGGAAAAAAAGTAAACTCTCTGCAATTTAGAAAAGACCTTTCATTAGAACAAGCCGTCATTACAGCATCAACACGTCATTATGTTCTTACTGTAAAATCCATAACCTACTGAATAACTACAGTACAGCACTACAGAGTGCTCCATATCAGTGGTAGAGCAGTGCTGGTATTGCAGAACCTCAATTCCAAAAAAATGTGGTGAAATGTAAAGAAAAGCAGAATACATTGATTTGCAAATCTCATAAACCCGTATTTGATTTATAGTAGAACATAGAAAACATGTTTAATGTGAGGAAATGTACTGTTTTAAGGAAAAAATTGTGATTTTGTATTTGATGGCTTTAACACGTCTCAAAAAATCTGTGAAAGGCTGCGTCTCCAAACTGTGGAACAATTTCAAAATAATGTTCCTCAACATCAAACTGCAAAACAGTTGAATATCTCATCATTTAGAGAACGTAACATCATCAAGATTTTCAAAAAATCTGGAGAAATCTCTGTACACCAGGGACAAGAGCAAAAATCAATATCGGATGGTCGTGATCGTTGGGCCCTCAGGGGCCACTGCATTTAAAACAGTCATGATTCTGTAATGGAAATCACTACATGGGCTCATTTACATCTTCAGAAATCACTGTCTGTAAACACAGTTTGCCATGTGATCCACAAATGCAGGTTAAATCTCTATCATGCAAAGAAAAAGTCATGCGTGAACATGATCCAGAAATGCCGCCATCCTCTCTGGGCCAAGGCTCATTTAAAATTTACTGAGACAAAGTCAAAAACTGTTCTGTTGTCAGACAAATCAAGATTGTAATTTCTTATTTGGAAACCATGGACACCATCATGTCCTCTGGACTAAAGAGGAGAGGGATCAACTGGCTTGTTATCAGCGCTCAGTTCAAAAAGCCACATCTCTGATAGTATGCAATAGTGCCTGTGGAATGGGCAGCTTGGCTCCATCAATGCTGAATTCTATATACACGTTTTAGAGCAACAAATGCTTCCATCTAGTAAATGCCTTTTTCAGGGAAGGCCTTGCATATTTGAGCAAAACAATGCTAACTGCATACTGCATCTATTACAATAGCATGACTTTGTAGTAGAAGAGTCCAGACCTGAATCCTGTATCAGATACGTATGGGACAACATTTCTCTCCCAAATCTCTCCCACTTCAGCAGCTGGTCTTCATAGTTCCCAGATGTATACGGACAGAAGATGTAATGCTACATTGGAAGAGAAATAAAACTGGCACGTGCTGCTATTGTAAAAAGAACCATTTTTAGGATGGTAACAGTAACGCTGCTGTTGTGTCGATCATTTTTCCATAATAGAAAATTCCTGAGTGTTTAATTTCATACTTTTTAAACATTTCTTCTTATTGGTGCAGCTTGTGGGTCTTCAGTTCAACGTTTTTCCCTCTGGTACCAAAACCCAGGAACGTAGTGGACATGCCTCTGCCTAATGACTCATTTCTACAACTTTTGTTTAAAAAAAAAAAAAAAAGAAGACGTTGCTTAATATTGAGAATCCAGACGAGTAAATCCAGGCACAGCACCAAGAATCAGCATATGTGAGCCAGATTTCCAGTGAACTGCCAGTCATCAGTCAAATATGACTAATAAAATCAGTGAAAGGACATTTCTGGTCAAACACTGTAGCAGTTGTTTACAGAGCAAGCAAACGCAAAGGTATTCACGAGGAGGATGCGTAAAAAGGTGTGGCTCCAGCTTGAATATGATCGAAGAATGCTTGACCGCAATCACACCCCGTCGCATTTCCTTCTGCAGCGCATCGGAAATAACTTTCATGATGCACACTGAGCTGATGCGATGATTTCTTTCAGAGGTTGTCAGAAATAAGATCCAAACCTGAAGGTCCATTAAGATGCAACATGTTTTAATCTGGTGTATTTATATTATTTATAAAGTGTCCATTATTCTACCTGCTGGTGTTTAGCAGGCCAGAAAAAGGTCTAGATGTCTAGATGTGGAGGACAGAACGGAAGGGTTCTTTGTGGTTCTTAAGATCGACTCCTACCTTTCCTCCAGGAGTTCTGACAAAACATGGCATTAAAATCCTGTTTTGTTTGCCTTTCTAGGTCTTCTAATCCTAATCAAGGGCTGTAAGACCAAATCCATTGTCAAGACTTGGTTCCATGATATTTGAAAGAGATTGGTAAGCAGTGTTATAACAGACCTGGGTGTCAAACTGTGAGAAGAACTTGTCAACTTCTGTTTTGCCCTGCATTGCATCAGATCAGGGTGGTGGTGGTGGATCCAGAGTCTGTTCCAGGAACACGGTGCAAGGATGTAACACATCCTGGAAGTTCACATCCACAGTCAATAGGAGGGCATCATGGCCACACAACTTCCCGCACCGAGGACTGATTTTGCACACACTTGCTCTTAGGAGGCAAAGGGAACTGAAGAGGAACCCAGAGAGACCCATATAAACATAGACAATATTAAAAATATACACAGACAGCAGCTCTGGTTTAAACCAGATAACTGTAAACGTGAGGTAGCGAATCTGTGCCATCATGCCACGTTAGACAAACCCTGTTGCACAGAACCCCCAGACAGAACCATTTTTTTGGGCTTATAAGATCTTTAAAACATCTGATCCAAATTTTTCATCTGCTTGATTGCTGGGTTCTGGCAAAAATGTGGACCATCTGGCAGTTTCCTGGTGGACGTATTGGGAAAAGTGGTTTAGACTACGGTGAAGTGATTAGGACACTTGTGGTGATGCTTGTTTGGGTGCTTGTTAGCTGGTGAACATATTCATGTCTGCACCTTTTCAACTGCTGCTTTTGGTTCTGAATCAAACAAGAAAGGAATCTGGACAATTACAGCGAGTGGCTGCTTCATGTCATTTACAGAGAGAAGAACAGAGCAGAGCAAAAAGAGCTGACGAGTCGCAACATGCCACTTGAACACGATTTCAGTGTTTGACATGAAGAACACTGTGAATGTCGCTGTGGGTTTGGAACGATTTCAGGAGAAGGTTGTGCATTTATGCTTATTGGAAGGTGAGGTTTCAAGCTTCAGGCCATGGGGAGATCTTCATAACAAGCATGGGAGAGGGTGGTGTGGACATCTGTCAGCGCAAATAAAATAAAATCACCATTAGGCAGGAGAAACCGTACCGTGCCGACTCAGGGGTTGCACCAGAGGAGCATCACATCCTTCTATAAGGTATGAGAGAACGGATGTATGAGAAACTCCGGAGCTCTGTAAAGTTGCTTTGGAAAATCGGACAAAATAACCTGATTTCCAGAGTAGGAAACATTATATCACTGGCGTTTTTAATAACAGGATGAACAACAAAGCCTAACCTTTAAAGAGATTTAGAGTTCTATGTTCTGGCACATATCTGCTCGAGCGTCTGTCAAAGCTGACCGCCAGTCTGTGTTAAGGGTCTTCTGGGGGGCCACCCAGCTGAAATTAGATCCTTACAACTCCTAAAAGGATAAAAAGCGCAGAAGAGAAAATTCCACTTTCACACAGATTCCCTGCTGGTAGTGTGATAGGAATGGACTTTCAGGTCCCACTAGGTGTTCTGCTGGCTTTTCACTCTGAATCAGATTCATAACTCTGGGATTAAATATAGCAATGTGCAATGAAAGCTGCCAAATAGGTTCTTCATATGGTGTAGACTGACAGAAACAGAGAAGAATGATGAAAAAATCCACCCAAAAACACAAATAATTGTAGAATATTCACATTTCCATGTGTCTGGAGGATCAGTATTAGTCTGAGGGTGGAGTATCAGTCTGGAGGTGGAGGATCAGTCTGAAGTTAGTGGATCAGTCTGAAGGTGAAGGATCAGTCTGGAAGTGGAGGATCAGTCTGGGGATCAGTCCAAAGGTAGAGGATCAGTCTGGAGGATCAGTCTGAAGGTGGAGTATCAGTCTGGAGGTAAAGGATCAGCCTGGAAGTGGAGGATCAGTCTAAAGGGTGAGGATCAGTTTAGAGGTGGAGGATCAGTCTGGAGGTAGAAGATCAGTCGGAAGGTAAGGATCAGTCTGGAGGATCAGTCTGAAGGTGGAGGATCAGTCTGGAAGTGAAGGATCAGTATAAAGGTTGAGGATCAGTTTAGAGGTGGAGGATCAGGATCAGTCTGAAGGTGGTGGATCAATCTGGAAGTAGAGGATCAGTCTGGAGGTGGTGGATCAATCTGGAGGTAGAGGATCAGTCTGGAGATGGAGTATCAGTCTACAACGGGTCTCTTTCCTCAGAACTGATCGACTGATTTGCTGAAGTTCGTGGCGCTCCATACAATCATGAAAACTGTTAATAAATAGTTTAATTGTTTTGTTTAGAAAGCAGACAGACCACTAAATGTTCTTAAAGAGCACAAAGAACACATTCAAAAGAGCTAAGAAAGTTCTCAAACTGGCATTAATGTCATTTTAAATCTCAGCAACATGAAGAGACCCAAAAGTTGTTTGATGAATTATGGGATTTTGGTAGATGGTTATAGACAGTTATAGACACGGCTTTCTTTTCCCATGATCTTGACATAGAAAAAGATGTAATTTTTTAAGGTTCTAGAGGCAGTGTGCTCTATAACGAGAAAACAACCTCGTTATGTTGAGATCACGAAAAATAAATAAGTCATGGTAACGAAAAAACACTAAAGAAAAATATTCCATAACGCATGGCCTCTGAGGACTTTTGTAGAAAGAGCTGTTACTGTCTAATAAAGCGGCTCCAGAATCTGATCTAGAGGATGAGATCGGACGGGATGTTTGCCAGTGTCATCGCGTCATTACTCTACACTCTCGTGCCATGTGGATGGGGGCGGAGTCATGCTGGAAGAGACCACGCCTATCAGGATAATCGAAACGATCAGTTCAAAACGATCAGTTTGTTGATATCTGACACAAAATAGCCAGTTGTGTATGTTTTGTGTTATTTATGTGCAATAAAAACTAAAACACACAAAATCCGTTTGTTATTTTTTACAATTTATTTGTACATGAATCGACAGCAGACAGCCCCGCCCCTTTTTCTGAGAGGTGCAGGGAGGTGCTGGACATCATCATGCATATCCTAGTGGACTTCATGATCTGGCACTTGTTTCGCCACGATGTTGTTCAGAAAGTTTCACACAACACGTCCGGGAATCTCGGAAAAATGAAATAAAACAAACAAAACAAAACAAAACAAATAAACGATCGACTGACCGACCGCTCGCTCGCTGTTCGTCCCACTGTAGCTGTTGATTAGCAACAATGATTTGTCCAGAAAAATAACTCAAGGCAATACAGTAACAATGTAAGAGTCTTTAAAACTTTAGAAGAAGGTTTTGTTCCAGAAGTTCTGATCGAGACGTACGTCAGGAAGCACTTAATAATACTACATTACTGCATACATGTCTTTGGCATGAGATTCAGATATTCTGTATCCAGTATTACACACGTCTTCAAACCCAATAAATACAATACGCTTAGCCTGGTCCGACTGTTTCACTTTAGTCTGACTGAACATGTGTGTGTGTGTGTGTGTGTGTGTGTGTGTGTGTGTTAATACATCCAAAACACTGGTCATAAACACCAGGACGGTAAACTCCTGGTCTAAATATAAATACACTTTTTCGAACTTTAGAAATGGCCAATGCACTGATTACGCCAACGTAAATTATTCTCTCTATTTATTTATTTAATAATAATAATATAATAAAACCTCTTTTTTCATAAAAAATTTTTTATTTCCAATTCCCCTTTGTTTCCAGTTGGACTTGTTGAGAGGAACCTTGTGCCGATTTCCGACTTTCTTCACCTCGTAATTCAGCTAACCCTTTACGCTGACGCTGAAATGACAATTCTGTGGATTGTAGTGTTGACAAACAAACAAACAAACAAACAAATAAAATGATTGCCTATAAACGCGAACAAATCTCGATATCACAGAGTGGACATTGATTAGCTGATCTCACCAGGCGAGAGCGTTCGGCTCGGTTCCGCGGTTCGGCCTGGAATTTGACGAGGGTAAAAAGCGATTAGACGGCGTCATGTGACGTGATCGGTATCGTACCGTGACCCGGCTAGTGCTTTAATGCAGCATTTGTAGAAATTGAGAAAAGCAATAAATAAAAATCAGGTCTGTCTTATTTTTTCCTTCGTTGCGCTAAGTTGTGCGTTGTGCGCGTTAGCCTACGTTGCGCCGCGAAGAAAACACGTCAGCCAATCGCGGATGCAAATTAATCGGTGAAAAGAACCGTTCTGACCTGATGTGTGTAGTGCAGCGGGTGGGCGCGGTTCAAACCTTTAAGATGAGACACGCCACGGTGAAGTGCATTACGACCGTAGCTTCAAATTTACCAAAGAAAAACCGTTCCTACATGGTAGCTGTAGTTGTTGAATTGATCTCTCCAAGAAAACGATTGAAATACCGAGAGCTCGGACGTCTAATCTGCTTGTCCTGAGTGACTAATGATTTGTCCACTCCTGTGTTAGCTAGCACGAGTGTTTCTGATTCCAGCGCGATCCCTTTATTCTACTGTACACCATTCTGCAGAGTTCGACTTGCCGCGGGGTCGCGAACTGAATCTCTGTAAAGCTGCAACGTGATAATCTCTACTGTGCAAAACTAAACAACCCCCCGACAAAATAATCACGATATTCTGCAAAAAAAAAAAAAATAAATAAAATCCAAGGTTGCTTCTTCCCCTGACTGATTCCTAACGTTACATCTGTTCCTCTAAAATATACAGATTCTGAAAATACAAACGACTGCTGTGACGGATAAAATAGCTTTTTTTGTTTTTTTGAATTGCAGACGACGATTTTTCAAAAATGTACAAAGGCAAAACTATTCAGGAAAAAAAATCAACAATAATCTGGCGAACAAAAAACAAACAAACAAAAAACTATCACGTTATTAAAAAAAGTAAACATTTGTATTTTCAGGCATTTTGTTTTCCGAACCTTCGGTACCTTTTCAGCACGAAGCCGCTGGACACAAGGAGGCACGAGACGAACAACATGGCGGCTTGGTGTGATGTGTACGAAGAGAAATAAAGAGAATGAAATTAAACAGGAAATAAAATCAGCTCGTTATAAAATAAAGCCTCCTGTTGAACAGAGTAAAACATTAAAACGTTATCTTCCTCTCCAATTAAAGAGGGTTTAAATTACGCAATAAATAATGATAATATTAATAAAAAAAAAAGTCCATTCTCAAGAAAACACTTCGTGATACTGTACGAAGGCTAACTCTGACCTTCCGGCGATGAGGATGGTGCAGAGCGGTCGGAAAAAAAAAAAGAAAAGGCAGGGTGATAAAATGACACTAGGAACCGTCAGAACCTACGCCGTGAATACATTCATGTTGTAGAGGAGATCCGTGTCTCCTCCAGAAGAGGTACGTTTGGCACAATCAGTCCGTAGTCCGGTGCGTCGAGTACAGTTCCTGTTCGCCACCTCACGGGTCTTTGATTACACACTCCATCTCCAAAACCTAATCGAAGATGAATGTGGAACAGACGAAAAGCTGGTCTCTCCAGATGTTCACAACGGATTTTGAGCCGGAGGAAACTTCTCGGTCAGAAGGCACATGCGCAACCCCCCCCCTCCCACCCCCACAGCCGAAGCGTCACTTCCACCTGCTCTACTTCTGCTGCAGCCGAACACCTCGATGTCCTCCAGGTTTCCAGAAATCTCGCTTTTCTCGCTCTGTGCTAGAAGCATCCGTCCCGGGACGATCAGATCCCTTTGGTCAAGTCTGCGATGACGCTGGCCTTCACCAGCTTCTGGAGAAACTCCTTCTCCTTTGAGATATTGTGAGTCCAGGACTGTAGAGTAAAAAAAGAGACAGAGCGTGTTCAGATTTTGTAAATATTCATTTATTATATTATTGAAATATTTGTATTCGATTCTCGGTTCGTAGTGGAATATACACAAGATTTACTGAATACTGAAAGATGTTCTGCCTGATAAGTTTTGTACAAATAACTGAAAAACAACATGGCGTCTTAACTGAGGTCCCCACAACGCACGTGGCTTATAGGGAATTTAAAACTCATTTACGATTTTATTTTCATTGGAAATCGCTGATTACCAAACCACAATAAAATGGAAACGACGTTAACCATGTACTTGGTCATCAAATTCTTCATCTCTGATGTCTGCTTGTCCCTTCCAGGGCTTTGTGGAGTCCTCAGAAGGCAGGACGACGACATGATCTTCCAGTGAGGATTTATGTTTATTTTAAAGCTAAATTCAGGACAATGGTTTAGTGCTTCAGAGCTTTGAGAAATAACAGTTTTATATACACTTTATTTACAATTTGAAATTCTCCGTGGCACCTGGCAGGAAAAAAGCATTATTGATAACCGATGAGTTACCATGACAACCTCATTGTAAACTATGGATGGAAATTGAATTCTTTTTTTTTTTATTAAAATTAGTTATTTTTGGAGAACATGCTCAGCCCTGGTGCAGTTTAAGATCCAGGTCTTCTCAAGTCACAGCTTCTTCACACCAATCCCATCTGGAACCCAGACCCCCCCAAACCATTATCACGTCCACCACTAATAATTAATAATAATTTTCCTTTCGCAAGTATTTCAGCCTCGATCCACCTGCACTGCAAAGAGATCAGGAGTCTTGTTAAAAATGAACACCCTTGGCTGGCTTCTTTCTCAGTCCCTCAAACCCACAGCAGTGAAGCTCACAGCTGAAATCAGAGCCATTGAGTTCCTGTTTGAGGACCTGAAGCTGCATGAGAAGGAATTATCTAAAATTTATTATCAAGCGCAACTTACATGTTTCTCATTCAAACAACTGAGCAGTTAAGGGTTTAAGGGCAATATTTAAGGGCCCAGGAGTGACATAGTGTGCAGGATTTGAACTCATGACCTTCGGGTTCAAAGCCCAATACCTTAACCGCCAAGCTACTACCGTCACCTTACCACCTGATTCCACCTCGTATGTAGAGAAGCGTGTCCATAGTGATAAAATCGGCAAATCCAAAAACATGGTTTCAAGCTTTGAATTGAATGAATTTAGATTTGCAGATTTCCTTCTGCCCTTACGGCTCTGCAGTAAGAAACACCAAGAAGGCTGGAGGTTTCTGACTTTCTTATGCACCTATATGCTTGTCTTGTTCTGGAAGTGAGGGCTTTGGACTGTCCGAAGGGAAACTGAATTTGCAATGAGTCACTTGATAAACAAGATGTTCTTAAACAGCTCAGGATCCTAACAAATGTCACGAAAAATGCAAAGGAGGTTTCTGTTATTGTCAGGTTACTCACACAGTGTTTGGTTAGACAGTAAAAAGTCCATTGTGAACCGAATCTGAGTCACAGTTTGCATAATATAATCGTTGACCAATCAAGGCATTGAACTCGAGCTAGAACTCGGACAGATGTTACTTTAAAAGTCATTTTAAAATCAGAAAATTACTTCAATGCTCCAGATGAAGAAGGGCGACGATGTCAGAACATTAACCAGCAAATTTGACATTATATTATTTCTATACAGAAAATCCAAAAGGCAGGAAGGAATTTTACAACATGTACAGAAGACATGTTGAACTCAAGCCAGTTTATTCAGCTAATCATCCCGTCGCCGCACTCTTCCGTTTACTGCACAGTTAAACAAGAGAAGGCTGGATAAAGGTCTGCACTTCTAAAATGCTTGTCACCCACCTGTTCAAATAGAACATGGAAATTAAAACCAGTGTACAGCGTCTCACTATTCACCAGTGAAAGCTGGAAAAATAAATAAATGAATAAACAAGTCCTACCTCTTTGATGGCAGACATTTTGACCGTCTCGTAGTAGTGCAGGGGGGCGTGAGGGTTGTTCATGTCGTAGCCGAATCCAGCAACAGCAACCTCATCGCAGTTATGCAGAGCCATGGTGATCGCAACAGTGCCAAGTGTTGGGATGTTCTGCGGAAACAAGTGGTTGTTTTTTTAGTTAGAAGAACACATTATGACATTATAACATTATGAGTGGCGAAGTGAATAACGCTGATTAGCTCTTAATCATGCCACCTGTTAGTGGGTGGATTTATTACTATGCAGCAAGGGAACCATTTTGCCCTCAAAGTTGATGCTAGTTGAGTTTGACAAATTGTGATGTCTAGACAACTGGGTCAGAGCATCTCCAAAACTGCAGCTCTTGTGTGATGTTCCTGATCTGCAGTGGTCAGAATCTATCAAAAGTGCTCCAAGGAAGGAACAGTGGTGGATCGGCGACATGGTCGTGGGCAGACGAGGATCATTGATGCACGGGGGAGCGAAGGCTGGTTGTGCTCCTGTAGATGTAAATGATGTTAATGCTCGATGGGTCACGACTGTTTTAGCAACAAAAGGGGAAACAACACAATATTAGGCAGGTGGTCATAATGTTATACCTGGGGGCATCTAATAGCTACAGCTCTTGTTATTCAAAGGATTGTTTTGGGTGGTATCAGAAAGTTTCAAGACTCGCTCTGTTCACAAGAAAGTACTTTATTTATCTATGTTTAGACACGATCACCTTCAAAATAGTCCTTTTGCACTGCAATACAGTGCTCCCAGTGTTCTTCTGGAATGTGTCTTGCAGTTTTCTTTTCGAAGCTTGTCAAACACCTTCTGCGACGGTGTCAGAACGGCGAGCCGGGTCTTTATCTTCGGGAAGAGGGCGAAGTCTGCAGGAGCCATATCTGGAGAGTAGGGTGGGTTCGGAAGTGAGACAGTGTTGTTTCACGTGGGAGGAGCTTAGGGGCAGGGTGCACACGTGGTCAGTTGCACAGCTCCTGATGCACACAGGAAGATGCCTTTTGGCACACTGACTTATGAAGGTCGGTGCTCCCTGTGACTGTTACAAACTTTTTGATACCACCTCATATATTTACATTTATGGCAATTGGCAGATGCCATTATCCAGATAGACTTACATATATCTCATTCATACAACTGAGCAGCTATGGGCCTTTTTAAGGGCCTTGCTCAGGGGCCCCAGGAGTGGCAGCATGGATTGGTGTCTTCTTTTCTCATGACCTTCGATTTCCAATGCCAAATGCCTAAAGCACTAAGATCCCACCTCCCCCTATATTCGATGGGAGGAAGGGCCGTGGCTTATAATGGGTACAGATAATATCGAAGACTTTTGAGGCTGTCAATCCTTCTGAGATCCTTCCAGAAGCTCATTCATCTGCAGCGACGTACTTCCTACACAAGATGTGGAAAGGTTGGCAGGGTTGTAAATCACTGAGCAATCCGGAAGAAAAATTATGATTTGCAGCAAAACTGTAAAAAGTCTGCAAGTATCCTGGTTTGAACTGATCATCACCATCACGCCTGTGTTTGGTTTCTTCTCCATCTCTCCTGGATTCCTCTCCTATCCATGAGCTGACTGGTGAGGAAAGTGCATGCGAATGAACCTGGCTTTGTTAATGGCCAGCGATTGTTAACTTATCGTGAGAGCTCCCCCCTGCCCATGACATGCCAATTTTCAGAAGGCAGACCTCCACTTCCTCGTCTCGAATTGAATGGGTAGCCATTCAAAATCATTAGCAAGCAACAGCCTGGGGAATGATTCACACACAATGAGGAGTAAGATTTGGGCAGCATGCCCACCCCCAGCAGGTGAGTGTTAGGAGAACTGGTAGAAGGGGGGAAGGATGCATCTAAATGTGTCCAGCCTTGATCAGTACCGTATGGGACAGCTTCCCTCCTACCCACACACCCTGAGGGGCCTGGTGGGGCAGCTCCACATGCTCTGCACATGTTTCTGCAGTTCAAAGAGGGCGCTGATCTTCATAAGGTGGTCAACTTCATTATGTTCCAATCCTGTCTTCGAGCATTCCAGAAAGACCTGACGTCTGATGGCTTTATCATGCGGATCTCGGAAAAGTTCACGAAACAAACCCTGGCCAGTGATCATATAAATAGATCCTCATGGAAGTCTCGTTTGCTGAATTGGTGCGTCTCAAATCCTTGAGATTTTTTTTTAACCCCAAAACCCTTGTCTTCGAGACATGAGGCATGTAAAACACGCTTCTTTTATGGCTGCCTGGTTCAGGCTGCTACTTCTGGACCGCCTCTAGAGTCTATGCACTTTATCTGAACAATGCATGTGTTTACTTACTGTGAAGTCTTCGGAAGGCAGCCAGAAAGAAGAGCCGTGGCAGAGATCACAACCAGATGACACACAATAGCAGACATTTCCTAAATACCATGCTGCGTTTGACTTGCACAATGCCTGAGAAAGCTCGAGAATAAAATGAGAAATAGCATTTCTACATCTGTTTTATTAAGTTCGTCTCATTAAAGCGGTTTGGCCGCTTCCAGATCAGGCCTTTCGATCAAATTAAATCTGTTTTCTAGTTTTGCTTTTCTCTTAAGTACAAAGTTCTTGATGTACAAAGCAAAAAATAGACAGTGAATGATCTGGCCTGCTTCAGAGACAGTTTTTGGGCTTTAGTTGCCCCTATTTGGTGGATTAGCCATGCTGTGTTTGACCTATAGTCACCTTTGAGGTAATTACAATCCATTTAAGGAAACATGTGCCCAGGGCTTCCTGTGACCCCCATTTCCATAAAATTGGCTTTAAGGGGCATGTTGCCATTTTGGTTCAAAAAGTCCAAACCCACCCAAATGGACCCTCAACATAGCTAACCATTTCAGGTGAAGTTCTCCCCCAAATATTAGGGTCAATATAAAATTTAAGTGGTTGGACATAAAGACATGGTTTTACATTAATACAATAAAGATAGAGAGGGAAAATTGATTACTTAGCAGTTTTACATATATATATATATATAAATAACTCATGTTTTTCAAACTTGCTGATTAGTTTTATCAGTATATATATAGTCTTCATTATATATATATATATATATATATATTTTTTTTTTTCTTTTTTTTAGAATAAACAGCATTTAAAGAATAAACAGCATAATCAGCCTGGCACTTACCCCTTTCCCCATAAGGCCATTGTTCATTGGCAGTCCAATGAACTGGAAGGCAGCTTCCTGGATGAAGTAAGGGTTGAGAATTCTCATCTCAGAGGGTTCTCTGGGCACAAACTGGGCCACAGACTTCCAAAAGCCCTCTGAACCTTGCTGAAAAGCCAGAAGACAGAAAGACACCATATTTAGACAGGTTTCTATCGAGCCTGACGCAAGTGCTGAATACAAAACGAGCCAAATCAACACCTTTTTCGTCACCTTTTCCAAGATGGTTATTATAAAAATGAAAATTCTTTCATAAAAGGTTCAATACGTGAAATTTTCTTCCATAAACATGAGCGAACATGTCAAACATGCCATCACTGCATACTGTTAGTGCATTAGGACGTGACCAGGGGCCGATCACAGGGACGGATTTCATTAAAAGTGAGGCAGCACATCCATGCTGGACAGGCCCACAGGAAATAGACGAATGAGATCCTGACCTCCACGGGTGTTCGAGGATCTGCAGCAACCCCCAGGTTGATACCAATTACTCAGGAGACTGGCCAAGTGGTGCAGCTGAGCAATTATTCAATCGTCAGCCCTACATTGAGATCATCAAGCATGAGTGCTGCTAACGCCGGCCTCGGCAAGGCTGCAAAAGGGCTGCTGGCTGAGCGCCAGCCGGGTCGTCCGATTTAATGGGAGTCACCTGTTCAAATAAGAAGACAGTGCCTTTGATATTGTCAAATAATGGGAGCAGCCATTGAGCTCGGCAAATGGCTTTGAACACAAAAAAAAGCCGCCTCAATGCAAGCCACAGCAAGAACACAACATCTCTCCTGTCAACAAGGTGGGGGGGCGTATAAGAAGCGGCACAACACAAAATCTGCGGAATGCTGCAACGTCAAACAGGTGTATGAGCATGTGCAAAGTAGAAAAAAAAAACCCCACCTTGCGTAATATATGGAAGCGTCAGGTCGTGTTTAACGCTGAAATACATGACCATCAAAGCAAGTATGCAAACTATTGTTTGGTGCTATTCAGAAACTTCCGTAAGAGTTGAGAATCGAAAGACGTCTCCTGCGTAGTGCTGAACATGTAGACCTTGCAATGGCATCTGAAATCTGACCCCTGAGGTGTTGGGTATAAAGTGAGAGAGGGGCTGTCTGAAGATGAAGAACGCCGGTTGTCACAGATTGATTTCTTTACAATCACTCAGGCATGACGGCATTCCTCTGGGAGATCCGTATACATTCCTTTTGGCGAGAAAACACCCATGCAAAACAGATACGGGGGAAAAGATCTTGTTCTAATACCAATTTGTATTAGGCATCACCAAGAGTACAAAGTAGATGAATATGCCGTTCATTCGTTTATTTAATAACAGATGTTTCAACCATTTATGCCATTTCAGATACGTAGGAACGTGTGGTCTGTTAATCTGTGGCTTCTGCTTCCTAAGCCACAAACCAATCAAATACACTTTTAATCCAACAAGACAACAGACAGACTCCTGACTTACAGTCTTATTTCTAGCCGTAAAAATCCCATCGATCTTATATTAAAAATAAAATGCTATGCCAAGAGCAGAATGTGTGAAATGATTATTTTTTTTAACATCATTTCACGTTTTCTTACTTTGCAACCCTCAAAGTTACAATCAGAGGCATCAGTTGAGGCCTTGCATATTTTAGACTTTATTGTAACTGTAATAACTGGTTGTAAGGCTGCCCAGTAACAAAAATAAAAATATAATCACACTTAGGACTTTAGTATTATTTATTCCAAATGCTTGTTTTATGTCGACGCCAACACATTTATTTACAACCTAATAACAGAATGTAAAGAGTCTGCAGTACACAATCTTTCCAAACATTATCCAGTATAATTATAAGTTTTTGGAACTTTGTTCTTTATATAATAAAGTATTTATGGCTTTTTATTACAGTAAGATGTTCTGTAGTTTGATTTCAGTTTCTCATGTTAAAAATCTCTCATTGTTCAGTGATGACAAAATATATTTAATAATGTTTTATGTTGCAATCAGTTGAAGTATTTTGAGAAGCAGTAAGTAATGATTTTGCTCTGTTTTTGCATCGTACAGTCTCCATATAAATAATTCATTGTTGACGATACGCATGTATGTGTGATCTTGAATTTAATAGTGATCTCGTTTTTAAATGCTTTGTCTCGTTTTAGGACGATATAATGACGATTCTTAAATTAAGAGGATATCGCTTGTGCTCTGGTTTTAGGATCTTTTCAAATTAAGAAAAGCAAAAAAAAAAAAAAAAAAAAAAACAGAAAAAATAAATAAAGGTTTTAAGATGATCAGACTAAATCGACGGCTCGGAATACGCGGTTTAATGCTTATTTTAAGGCATTTTGCTCTTTTCTAACGCCCAGCTATGTTTTCTTATTTAATGAATCTTACCACGTGTAATTATCGTATGCCACTGGCAGATCATTTGACTCGTTACAAGTCTGTTTCTTCTTAAATCATGCACTTATATTTAAACGGTTATTTTGTGCAGTGTAAAAGACAACTACGTCTTAGCTGTTTGACCTGAATAAAACAGAAATCAAACTGTACAAGGCAGCAGTGTGATGTTCTGATATTGAGTCCAAGTAGCGAAATCTGTCCTCTCTCTCAGCAATCCTCCATTTATCACGTTTAAATACTTTGACAACTATTTTCATTCAGACTTTGGTCCGAGTCTGGTTCATGTTACGTCCCCAGCAAAGTTAAACACTGCCGTTCTAAACACACTGCTGTTGTTGAAGTCCTCTTCTAGTCTTAACTGGCTCTAGTCCAAACACACCTCCTACCAGCATTCCTTTGGGAAACCACAGCCAGCCAGAGAAAGAAAAAGAGTGAAAGCTTCTGACTGATGGCTTCTCCTCTCTGAAGCGCAGGATTTGCGAACACCCGATTCTCCCAAAGAAACGAGGGAAACCGATCCATCCAATAAAGCAGCAGGTGAGAGAGGCTTTACTGTCTCCGTGCAGAATTCCAACACGTCTTTAACAAGCTTCCAGCACGGCCGGCAAGTGTTAAATCACCCCATAAAAATCACAGGCCTCATCGCCGGCCTTTCTCACGCCAAGTACAAGCCTTCAGGGAAACATTCGATGCAAGTGCACCTTCATGCCATGGAACGAAGGAAGTGATCAGGTTCGAGCCCACACAAGATAGAGACAAGCAGGGAAAGACTTGCTTGGAAAAACTGACTTAATGTGCATTATATAGAAAATAAGCTGCAGGAAAAAAGCTGTGTGATGATCTGAATAATCTGTTGGAGAAGAACAGAAAAGCCTTAAAAAGGTCTGAATTACATCCCCATTAGTGGTGAAACGATTCATAAAATTCAGTTACCTCGTTTTTATAATCACGGTCGGTTCAATTTCAGAGAAGAAATACAAAATATAACATCGCATTTTTTTTTAAATTTACGTCGCTTATAATCATTAACATTTTTAGATAATTAAAAAAAAAATTCCTGCTTGGATTAAATAAATCAAATTAAAAAAGGTAATCAAATTAATACAATACACTTTTTTTTTTTACTATATTTATTAAATTGAGAAATCGAGTAAATAGGCACAAATTAAATTGATAAAACAGAATTGAATAGAAAATTAAATAAAAATAAATAGAAATATTGAAGTTTACATTTGTTAGAGCCTATAAGATTCATTCTTATTCATAAACGAATGCATTCCATCCATCCATCCTTCATTTATTCGTTCACTCCCTCGATATGTGGAATTGTCAGGATTTTCTCCTTTTAAGACAGAAGGTTGCGCAAAACAAAACCCATGTTTCGGGTACGGATCGAGTAGCTACTGGGACAAAGTGCGAGGTGGAGACTAAACAAACTTGCGGTCCGCCATTTAATGCGTTCATGAGGAATCTCGGATTGTAACGATGTTCCGGACGTGAAACGAGAATTGCGTTCGGTACACGTGTGCACCAAAACGGTTGGGTATGAATATGTGTACCTTTACACCCCTAATAAGTATTAGTTGAATAAAGCTTGAGTTCACCTTAAATAAAGATAAACAACTTCATAGTCTGGCTGTAGGCGTCGGGAAAAGTGTCTCTTACTTCACTAAATCTTCAAATCCACTCCTCGAGCAATTTCAACTGTCAGCTGTCATGTCTGATTGCTTTACTTCATTTTTAAACATTTAAAATTGTGAAACAAGTCATAAACTGCATGTGTGTGTGTGTGTGTGTGTGTGTGTGTGTGTGTGTGTGTGTGCAAACAACCAAATGCTTCATCTTTATGCTCAAACCACAACAAAGACCTCTGCACACAGGCACATTTTGTAGAGTTGGATAGTTTAAGTCAATAATTTCTGGAATCATGAATGAATAAGATGTATATCAAGAAGATCTCTTTGATGTTATCGCAAAGTAAACCCAAAACTAGTGGTGACCATTTTTATATCTAAACACGGAATCCTAACATTTGTGAAACTGGGAATCTCCAATCACACCATTTTATAATCATTCTAAAGCTAATGGATGTAATGTGTGAAAACTCCAGTCCCAAGGAATCGACATTTCAGGCCATTTACAACAGAGTGAATGTGTGTTAGCATGTCTTTCTGGAAAAGAAAGAAAAAAAAAAACAATGCTTTGTACGTCTCCCATGTTTATGTTTTCACACAGAGCAAGTAACCTGTGTATCGGGCCAAAGTGTGAGCACTAATGAGAGTCTTAAACAGAGAATGTGCCCCACTACGAACCACTTAAACGGAACACTTGAACTTTATTACTGAACACTCGATGTAGACGAGTTTTAAAACATCGTGTACAAGGAAATTAATCTCATGGGGAAAACCTAAAAACGCTGTTCAGTAACGGCTGTACGAAGGAGTAAACAAGCGACAGAAGCACATTTTGGAAATTTTTATTTCTGTTAATAAAAATATATTTTTTTTATAAACATGTCCCCATTCACAAAACCCAGAGGCCTTAAAGATCTAAGAGAACTGGATAAATATCTGCTTGGGTTCTTTATCCAGTTAGTAGCAGAGTTTTGGAGGTTCCTTTGAGTCACACATTGAGGTGGAAGTTTAATGGTTTGGGGTTGTTTCGGAGCAGGGAAGCTTCCGGAAGGTGAAAGTGAATTAACATGGCTCCCATTCCACACTTCAACAGCATGCAGTTCCGTCTGGACTGCGGTTCATTGGAACCGACTTCACCGTACAACAAGACGATGAGTCGAAGCGAACGTCTGAGATCTGTACGTGTTATTTAGAGAGCAGACAGACGTCTGGAGTGATATTTTTAATGGAATGCCTAGTCACCGCACCTCAATACTACTGAACTGCTCTGGGATAAACTGGAGGTCTCATGTCCATATATGTTTCTTCTTGGTTCTTTGGGGGTTCCTTCCAAATGGAACTACTGAAGGGTTCATGGAAAGTGAAAGGCCTTGATGAGCTGAGTTTGGGGAAAAGTCTGGAATAAGTTGTTAAAAGTATTAAAGGTAAAAACACGCAGACCTGGCAGAGCATCATCTGGAAAGAAACCCAGCGTTTATGCTTGGGGGTATTTGAGGAGGTCTTTGCTTCGGTTTTAAGGTACCCCTTAGGATGTTTGACATTGGTGGTATTTTGAGGGCATTTAGAGGACTGAGCGCAAAACACTGAGCACGCAAACCATTTCACAGGTTCTAGCCAAGTCTCATTGTTTTCTACTGATTACTACTTTAATTCTCTAAGCAGCGTGATCCTACGCAGAAGACAGTAAAGAATGGGCTTCAGACTCCGGTGGAAATTCCCTCTCGAGTGGACGCATACAGAGCTCGACCACAGCAGCGTTTATGTTGGCTTCCTGTTTATCTTTCGGGTTACAGTTAAAGGGTCAATAAACCTGGGAGATACGCTTTTATGGTCGACATTCTCATTGGCTGAGCGGCTTCACAAATCTGTCTATAAGAGGCTCAGGCTTGCTGTGGGACAGATGTGCTCCTGCTGCCTGCACTGCCATGCTCTGATTGGTCATGGCACTAAAGCATTTGTAGATAGTTTTGGCGACCAGCTTTAATTTCAATCTATGCAGAACCTAATCGAACTCATACACGTATCCTGACGGCATCGTGTTTCCTGCATGCCGAGGGTCGGCCTCGGGATTCTCAACGCTTGGGATGTAGTCGACATGGCCGAGTGAATGTGGAGGAACGCTAATCTGAGGCATCATGAGAAGAAAATCCCGCTGTTTGTTACCAAGTAAAAAGCTCCAAATTCCGTGAAATTCTTTGATGGCTTTTCTTTTGGAAAGAATCTGAGGCATTCTCCCGTTTTTTCTGCTCTTTTGTAATGACATCTCTCTTTTCCCGAGACTGGATCTTCACTGGGGTTCTCCAAAGTGGGATCCTGTGCCTTTGCATGTTCTCAGAATAACATGTGGTACAGTGAAAGCTCTCAACAATGTTTAGTTTGCAGAACGAACCTCTGAGACTCGAGACATTCGAGCTACTTGAGCTGAACTTTGTTGTGAGAACGTCGGCCCGAGTGCGGTCGACTCCTCTGACCGCGGATATTCGTTTTAGTAATTTCATAATGGCTTCGATTTTGGATAAAAGCATGCAAGAGGGCAGAAAATACTCTCATTCGAAAAGCATTAAGATAAACTTAGTGTAAAGGGACTCTAAAGACTAAAGGACCAAAGCACATCTGAAATCCATAAAGACGAGGAAATTATTACACAGAAATATAGAACTATAGACTAAAGCGTTCCACGCCTGTGCTTTGTGAGTCAGCTTTTGAGTCATGTTAAGAGTAAACAAGGTCGTGCTTTCTCTCGGCATCAACAGAAACGTGGTCCAGTATAAACAACAACAAAAAAAAGGACGTTACACAAGCAGGATTTGTCTATAAATATATTTTACTGATTCGAAGGCAACAGTGTTAATTTTTAACACTGACCGTGATTGGTTAAAATAATGTTTAATTCAAAGGGAAACAGAAAGAAACGTATGAATGGGATGAAGGCAGGTGATGAAGGTGATTCTGAAGGACCTGTACAAGAGCCCAGGAATGTTTAACTTCAGTTTA
The DNA here is from genome assembly GCA_014706435.1 of Silurus glanis. Taxonomy (NCBI): domain Eukaryota; kingdom Metazoa; phylum Chordata; class Actinopteri; order Siluriformes; family Siluridae; genus Silurus; species Silurus glanis. The sequence goes on along the minus strand of JAAIIK010000073.1, from coordinate 290,424 downwards.
CTGTAATCACAGTGGGGTTAATCAATTTCTAATGACAACAATAAGCTGCCAAGTGTTTTAGAGGCTTGGAAGAAGAACCCATGACAGACTTGTGCTCATTTCTGGGTGGTACTGATTAAGAAAACATAAAAGAAAATGCAAGAAATGCAAAGGGGGGAAAAAAAATAAATCCCTTTGAAATGCCATGATTGCTGACCAGAACCTCTGCCGCATTTCCCATCTGCAAGAGTGTAATCAGAAGTCCAGTATTCTTTTATTTTAATTTAGTTTTTATTAGGAAGGTCTGTGTGGCCAACAGACAGTTTAAGTTAGTAACACAGGAAGACATGTTCCAGTAGTGCAGTGCTGAACGGACCAGTGATCACAGTCACGCTTATCCTGATTCCAAGATTTTAAATATCAACTTATTGTCCACTGTTTCAGTAAAATATCAAAGAATATTAGTAGTCCAGATGGAAATGGAGGTTTAGCAGTTCGCATCCCTGAAAAATGTTGCAGCACATGTCGAAAAACACGGCATTTAGATGAATTCCAACTGCCTGAGTAACGCTATAAAGAAAGAGATGCACGATATTCGCCCGGAATCCACGTGAACATAACTTATGAATTCTGCATGCTCGCTACAACGCGACGTATGACGAGGTATAGAATACGTTTTTCTACGTTACGTATGATATTGCAGATGCATGTCTTGACTTTGTAGTGGAAAAAAAAAAAGATAAAATAAAACCAGACGTTCTTTTCCTGTTGTGTCTGTAAGAAGTTACAGCTCTACCTCTGCCATGTTAATCTGTATTCTGTGTGACTCTCAGGACACGCCTCCGTCTCCGTGGTGTTGTTATACGTCGTGTTCACGTAGCAGCAGCGGTGCTGCTGGAGTTAAAACGTAAGCCCTGTCCCTCAGGCACACTATTTTGTTCTGCCGTATTTACGAACGTGGATGAAAAGACAATCAAATCCACTCGACTCGACTCACAACAATCCCAGTTCCGAACACAGTCCCTGGATCTTCTGGAGAATGGCTTTTCTTCTCCACTCAGGTGAGTCTTTCCTACGCCTCCAACTGCACTTTTCCTTTTCATCACACGGGCGATGAAAAGGCGGCGCATTCTTTCCACCTGTTAAAGATCCGCGCTACACAAAGCTGCACTGAAGCTAATCACATCAAAGCTCGCGGCAGCCAGTGTACAAAAATACCGCTGTGTGGGAGAGAGAGAGTGAAGACTACAGTAGGTGTGTGAGGATTAGATCTGAATCGAAAGGCGAGCTTTTCTAAATGTCCACACACACACACACACACACACACACACACACGCTTTTGTGTTCTTGTGGCTTTTCTCGACTCGTCATACAGGTGAGTCAGAGACGAGCGGTGACGTGGACGTGACTCGTCTGATTTTATTTTGTTGCACAGCTTCAAAGGACCGTCGCATTTGGCGAGCGTTTGGCGACGCGGGACTCTCAGTGGCGCTGTTCGTTTTTCCAAGAAGGTTAACGCGAGGCTGGTCTGTGTTACTGCACCTCTAAAGCCTGAGACAAATGACTTGGCGTCTCCATGGTTACCGGGCGTTTGATGAGATGATGTATGATTAAACGCAGGCTCATTTATTTATCTGGTATGATCAAAATGTTTCATCTGCACCAACGGATTTGCAGCAGACAAACGATATTCACCTAAATACCGTGATGTGAACACGAATGACAAAAGAAAAGGATGATGTTTTCCAAACTCGGAGTCGTCCGTCATTGCGAAGGCACACACGCGATGGCCCTCATTCGTCAAGTGACAAATAGTTAAGGGAGCCACTTTAAACACGATACTCTTACAACCCTAATACACACACGCCAGGTCACGTCGTAGACTGGCCGTCTCTAAACATCTTCTACAGCTGCGTGCTTCCATTTCAGAAGGAAAAAAAATGACAAACGGAAAAAGAGAAACAGAAAATCGAAGCTTTCGCAAAGTTTTAGACTATAAACCCAGACAAACCCAGTTTCCTCCCCCGATATACGCCGACATATATGGGTGTGTCCTGAAACAAAAAGAAATGTCATTATTTATGGGATTCTTTTTGACATGAAAAAATAGGTTTTTTTGTGTGTGGTTTGTGCGAGCGGCCAGGAAATTTCTGATAGTCACGTTTTCAGGATTGCAACTTAAAAAAAAAATAAAAATCTGGCCTTAATAACACGTCCAAAAAATGTCACAGAGGGCTTCACGTCTATTATATGATCCAAAAGATGCTATTAAACGAAAAAAAAAAGAAGAAGCTGGTTTTGGAAAACTAAAAAACCACATTCTTTTCTTAAAACACTGGTGCAAATGATGCCAAAAGTTCATTTGAGTTCTGAAATCGACAAAACCTTGGATGAATATTGAGCTACGTGTTTGTGCTACAGGGTTTCCGTCTGGATTGCACATAGAATTCCTGTCAGATTTGTCCACACCCCCCACCAGTGCAAATTGTTGCTAAAACGACTGTAATTAGCAACTTTTCAGAGAGCCTCATTTGGCTAGCTCTTGCCACTCCAAGATCAAGGGTAATGTCCCAGACGCTGGAGGGCAGATCTGTTATCTTGGTCTGTACCTTAACGATCAGACTTTTTTCTTTCTTTAAAAGCGAGGAGGAGGAGGAGGAGTAATCAAACAGCCTCGCTACTTTACTTCCTCCGCCGAGCCTCTCGCGCTCTGACAAATGTCACCCTGTTAAAATTCCTTCGTCCTGCCGCTCCCTTACAGTCACGCAGCTGCGTTGGCTCCGAGCTCCTCCACTGCACGGCTTCCAGACTCTCCAGAAAAAGAAGAAACAAACTCACAGAGACACGTCTACAGAATGAGGTGGGGGATTACATTTAAAAACGACCCCTAGCTCGAGACCGTGACCTGGCATGGCTTCATTAATATGTCAAAAAAAAAAATTGCCCTTGAGATACCCCCTTCACCCTTCACGGTTGAGGAAAAACAAAGTGTTCGTGTGTGTTCTTTGTGTGATAACGAGTGGGATGAGAGCAGAGTCATTAAACTTGCCATCCCTTTCCCTGCCGAGATAAGAGGAAACTCGTTCAGCCTGAGCGGCCCTTCCTGATTAAACATTCTAACTCGCCGTATGAAAATCCATTGGCCAACAAGAAACGAAACACCGTTTCCTCAACACTGAGCTTCTTATTTCAATTCTTCTGCCGTCGATATCGCGAGCCAAGGGCATGTCTAACAAATGTTCAAAATCCATGTGACTCACCAAAGATCATCAAAAAGAGCAAATAAACCCATAAAGACAAAATACTTTTCATGCATCCCAAAGAGCAGACTCTCTGTTTAAACCTCGGGCTTTAGGACCTGGGGGAGTTGCGCTTACATGTGAAGTGTTTCGAAGATGATCGCAGAAAAACTGCAAACTTTTTTTTTTTTTTAAAACCCACGACATGACACACAGCTGGTACCTGGCATTCGGAGTCGGATTCTGGCAGGATTTGTGTTTTGATGGAAAGCTGAAGTCATTTGGTTTACAGGAATTTCTCACAAGTCATTTTATTTGTATTTCTAATGATCTAAAATTTGTGTTCTTCCTTCCAAGTTTCCCAAAAAACTAAATTTCGAACAAATGTACATAAGAGTTGCTAATGGTACTTACCGTATCACATCCTGGTCCTAAACAGACACACGTAAACGTACGTACATATATTTTTATATTTATATGGTACGGTTGTATCGGTACACATATTCGTCGTGAACAATTTCGGTACAGGACTTTCGGTACTGTGCACGTGTACCGAATAAATTAAGTTTTTACACGCGGAACATAGTTAAAAGCTAAGTTCTCTTATGAACATATTAAGTGCCGGACCACAAGTTTGTTTAGTTTAAAAATAAAAATTCAACAAAAAAAGAATTAATATACTGTATATTCATATCGCCAAGCAGGAAGTCATCGATTTAATCATTATAACAAAAAAAAGCGTATTACATTCATTGCCTTATTCCATTTTATTTTTTATATTTTATTTTTTTTATTTAAACCAAGCAGGCATTTTATTATAAATTGTTTACAAAAATGTAAACAGTTGATATTTACAAATGCAAGAATAATAAACGACGTTAATAAAAACGGAAAGCAATTTTATGTTTTGCATTTCTTCCCCCTTTAACGAAATTAAACCGAACTGGGACTTTTAACTGAAGTACGTACAGAATTGTTTGTACAGTTAAACCCCTATACAGTCAACCACGGAAAATTTGCGGGTTCTTATTTGGAACGTAACTAACAGCAAGTTGCGTTTTATCTTAAAATTTGCGGGAATCCGCAGCGGACCGAATGTTCAGGAACTTTAGGAATAACATTTTAAACTGTTTTCACTAACGGATTTCATAAACATTTTTAAACACATTATTGTATTATTCATTTAAAGTGATAAATAAAGCATTTATGTCCATCACTTCACATTTTTTGTTGTGTGCATCAAAAAGGAAACAACTTACTGGCGTAATGTCTATATGAATTCACTAGGGGCGGTGTGGGGGTTCCAAAACCCGCGGATTTTCGGAACTCGTGTTAGAACATAACCCCCGCGAGTTCCAGGGGTTACGTTTATGTATACTATATATATATATATATATACACACACACACACACACACACACACACACACACACTATATGGTCATGGGACACCTAACTGTTCCAGCCATGTGCTTTTTCCCTCTAAACTTGGACGTCTTTGGATGCAGGAGCATGAAAATTTCCCTTCACTTGAACTGTGAGACCAAAACCTGTTCCAGCATGACACACAATACTCCTGTGCACAAATCCTGCTCCATGAAGATCTGCTTTCCATGAGTTGGAAGTGTGTGAATCATCTCCTGCTATAGATCTCCAACCCTATTAAACACCATTGGGATGAATGTGAACGCTGACTGAATGCCAGGAACCTCCTCACCTTCTTACCTCCACCAGTATATGACTTTACTAACACCCATGTAGCTGAATGAATCTCCACTAAATCATCTTCCCAGAAGAGTGGAGATTTTTTAAATGAAAAATTGGACTAAATGTGGAATGGGATGTTCGAAAAGAAGCGCATACTGATCCTATGGTCAGGTGTCCACACTATACACACACACACACTGTACACACACACACTGTACACACACTATACACACATACTATACACTATACA
>JAAIIK010000073.1:274239-284604 GCA_014706435.1 Silurus glanis | reverse complement strand
ACACACACACACACACACACACACACTATACACACACAATATACACACACACACACACACACACACACACACTATACACACACACTATACACACATTTTTTTCGCCTTCAATTTGATCATTTACAGCAGTGTGTATGTTTAATTATAGACATGGAACCAGTACTGATGGAAATGTCAGTTGTGTGAAGGGAATCTGAATGAGGAAACAGAACGAGGAATCTGATCATCTAAAAGTTTGGCTTGTGGATGGAAAAAATGATGCATTACAATTAATCTAACAAACACATTCCCTCTCAGAACAGGTCAAGAATGAATTATGATTATAACTCACTCTCACCAATTTCTCCCTGAAGATGATGTGCCTCAGCCATTTAAAGTCGAGAGGTTTGAAGGCCGAGAAGACGAACAGAGAGTCTTTCTCGTAGCGTTCCGGCTTCTGGATGGCTCCCTCGGGGTACGTTATCCTCATGGTGGTTTTGGTACCGACGTCCCGGGTATACCCGCTGACCGGGGCCTCGTTTAACCTGAACACAAACCGAAGCTTTGGAAGTAATACAGATAAAAAAAAAGAACGTGTAGATTATTAAAGAAGACGACGACATGGCACCAGTCCATGCGAGGCACGAGATACCCAGTCGGTATTCCAAGAATAGAAGAAAAAAAAAAATGAATGAAAAATCAGATCCGAGAAAAATCGAACGAATTTATTGCGATCCTGTAACAGATGAGAAAGATTGGAATTGGATTCGGAAAAGTTTTTTTTTTTTCGGGAAGCTGGGAATGTTTAACGAGACTTGATTGCCCCTTTTTTTTTTTTGCTTGGACTTATTTTAGTAGAATTATTATACTGGCAATGTAAGTGAAAGAGAATACGAATCTGCGGTTGGTCATGTTTTTACTTACATTTTTTTTCCCTTGTATTTTTTTAAATAAATAAATAAATAAATGTATAAAAAAAAATTACAGTACGATAAAATAATAATCGGACATTACTCAATTTTTCTGTTTCAAAATATATACGGTTTTTCTGCGCCATATAGGATGATATGTACATAACTTTCTCAGTAGGTGTATGAAAATGAAGCAAGGAAAAAAAAAGAAAAAAAAAAAAAAAAAAAAAAAAAAACTGACCACCAACCAGATCTTTTCAATTAGGATTTTAAAAATCAACAGCAGCCAGAACTTTTCTGATTACGATCTGGACCACGTTCACATAATAAGAATCTTTTTTTTTTTTTATTTTGTAAATAATTACACCCCACACACACACACACACACACACACACACACACACACACAAAGACTGTAAACGTTTTATTTTCTAGGTAGCGTCGTGTGTAAATGCTCACCTCACCACAATGTCGTATTCATCGATATGGGAGCCCAGAGATTTATTGGCCAGGATCCCACCGTTCCCCACAATTATACATCTTCTACAAGTCAATCTACAAAGAAAACACACACACAAAAAAAATGGTAAACATATAACATTTACACTTTAGTGGTTAAGGCATTGGATCATAAGGTTGTGAGTTCAAATCCCAGCCACACCAAGTAGCTACCACTCCTGGGCCCCTGAGCAAGGCCCTTAACCCCGTAGCGTCTCAGATGTATGAATAAGATAATGGTAAGTCGGTCTGGATGAGGACGTCTGTCGCATGGCGGAGGTATTGGGACACCTGACTTTACAGTATTATCAACATTTTCTCTTCACTTGAACTCGGAGACCCAAACCTGTTCCAGCTCCATGAAGATCTGCTTTACATGTAATGGAAGATCTCCTGCTACAGAAGCTCTAAAGACCCTATTTAACAGAATGAATGTGAACGCTTGCTGCACCCCAGGCCTCCTCACCTCTTCACCTACCTGACTTCACTAACACTCTTTTAGCTGAATGACTCTCCACAAAATCTAGTGGAACATCTTCCCAGAAGAGTGGAGCTCATTATAACAGCGAACGGAGATCAAAAGTGGAACGCGATGTCTCAACAGGTTTGAACGTTTCACTCAAAAATGTCAAATATCACACAACTGGGCAAAAATAATGTGCTTGTGTCGAAACAAATGAGCACCGGCCATGGTTACACCACTGACCTCCGCATGGCCCTGCATGAGAAAGAGCCCTTATTGTTGATTCGCAACAGTTGAAATGAGACCTCTGTAAAGCTTTTGTGAGGTTTCTGCAAGGCTTCAATGTGGCTTTGAGAACTCGTCTCTCACACTTACCTGTCAAGTTCTGGACTCAGTCCGAAGGCCTTCGTAGCGGTTAATATAGTGTCTATGATTCTTTCTGTGAGGAGAAACAGAAGAACAATTGCGTGAATGCAATGGAGCATCAGAACAAATCTGACTGCATAGTTCACTAATATCAAACATGCAGCTCTCGGAGACGCCCTGATGGAGAGACGAGCGAGCTGCCGAGCCAAAGCGGGAGCCCGTTCTCAAGCCACTCGAGGTGATGGAAAAACCAGCCTGTAAAGGAGGAATGCCGTTTTTAAACAAAGAGCATTCCTGTGACAAAGTCTGCAATTGAACGCTCTTAGACACTCTGAGCATGTCAGCTAGCCATCTAAATTTATCGAGTTGTTTGGCCTTTGTGAGCATTCTTCTGATGCCCATGTGGAACGTTTACAACACGTCGCCATCCCAAGTCTCCAGAAAGATGCGACTTCCCAGCAACGGAAACACAACTATTAAACACAATTATTCACCAAACCCGTTACGGCATTGTGGGGACCGGGACAATCAATTCTGCCAAAATTCATAATGATGTACAATTCGAGTTGCATCGACCGATTAGAACAGCGGGCCCCAACCTACGGCCCCCCACGTTTGGAACGGCCCTCTGAACAATGCCAAAGACATTTTGAAAATCTAATTTTTACCTGTATTTGATAATAAAGGTTGCCATTCAGACTAAAATTCCCCTTGGTAATTAATAGAGGTCGAGGCACCAACAGTTGATCGCTGGAACTCTCGGCTATCGGCAAAAATCCATACCGATAGTTTTTCCATTTTCCAGTCCGCTGTCATTACAATAGCGGCCTCTAGAGGCGAATCGCTGATGCCCTGTGCTGTTTGTTTATACCCCTGAGACTTCACGCTGCACGGAGAGAATATACTATATATATTATTTATAGTGTATTAATTATATAATGAATACAATTAATATGTTCATAATTATTTATAGCACATTTATATGATTCAGTAATTTTTATTAAGTTTTTTAATAAACTTCAGTAATATTTTACATGAAGTGTTTGTTTTTTTTTTAATTCGGTACCCGTTTTAAAAACTTTTTTTGACAAGGAAGATCCACTATCGGTCGACCTCTGGTTTAATTATTAACTATTAACGTAGCCTAATTATTTATTCGATTCACCCACCAACCACATGCATATGTAAATATTTTGCATTAAATATGGAAAAATTATATTATGCTCTTTTACTTGGCTCTTAAAAAAATGACGTGGATTTGTCTGTATGGTGCGGAACAAAATAATAAGCCAATCAGGCTTTAGGAGGTAAAATAAATACCATTTAAAATTATAATAAAATCTCCACAGTAATACAGATAGTCACTCGGGCCCGTGTCATTTCTGTATCTTTTTTCTGCCCTCACAGAAAACAGGGAAAAAAAAAAAAGACACTGAAAAATTGTCCGCACTGACAGTGGAGACTCCTTCAATGAGACCCTGAATAGTTCCATAAGTTAACGTCTCTTTAAGAAAAAACAGTAAGTCAGACGTCCATCATGCGACTAAACATCATGACACATGACTATTATTTTATGTCCAAAAAAAAAAAAAAAAAAAAAAAAAAAAAAAAAAAAAAAAAAAAAAGGATTTGTAAACTATTACACACGCATAAATAAAAATACACATCTGGAGCTTCCCAGTGATCCCACTCCTCTCGAGTACAACATCTGGTTTAGTATTAAATATAAATAAAAGTTTTATTTAGGTGTGTATGAGGATGTGAGTGTGTGTTTAGGTTACTGGAGTAATGGCAACCTATCGGTCTGAGTGACGTGCGTCAGCTTCAGCGAGACCGAACGAAACAGCTGGATATTAAAATCTCCTGAAAGATATTAACCAGCGGTGGAATTCCTGCTGTACGGAAAACCGGATCCGAACAGCCCAGGATTAATGATTTGAAGGAGTCGAAGGCGATGCCAGCGGTCAGTGTTTGGATGAATTGCCGACAGCTGACGTCAAGCATCAGCGAGGCCTGAGAGTAAACAGCGGGAGGACCACACCGGAGTCTGGGGGGGGTGGGGTGGGGAGGGGCAGTGGCAGGAGAAACGTACTACCACAGGTTCCTCTCCAAAAAAAAAAAAAAAAACCTGTGAAGAGCGATGGGTACTAATCGTTTTCACATAATGGAATAAACACTTCATTCAAGCATCCAAGTGGGCAGTTTGAACAAACGAACCCCTCACCTTCAGTGTATACACTGTTTAGGAAAATCAGAGCTTGAGTTATTGAGGATAAGATGGAGCTTCACCTTAAAAAAAGGAAAAAAAAAAAAAAAAAAGGGTTTCAGGTGGTGGAAGGAATTTCCCTCACTATAAATGATCATGGTGAAAAGTGTGTGAGCTGGATGGAGAATGAGTGAACCTTCAGAAACATCTCAGCGTTTATCTATAGGGAGATGCTGCTTCAAAAATGTTACCTTCAAGGAAGGAGTCTCCAGTGTCAGTGTTTCTAAACGTATTAAAAGGAAGAAAACAGTAACTGGTCATGGAACGAGTGTTTATACACGATATCTCCAGACGTTTGTGGACACCTGACTATTCTAAAGTGCTACAGGGCCTAAAGTATTGCTTTTTTTTTAAGTTTAGACTTTAAGACCCAGCAGAAACCCTGTTGTTTTTTTTTACATTTTGAACCCAAATAACAAAGTACTCAAGCCTTTGCTCTCCTCACGTCCCACACCACGTAGCCGACAGACTCGAGCTGTGATTCAGAACACTCTCTTTCACCTGCCTCCAGTTACCTGAGGATATGTTTATACTCGAGGGCAGAAATCAGAGCCGTGTGTGGGATAAAAAGGAGGCGATTACACTAACACTGCCAACTAAGCTGGATCTATTTTTATCTCTGCTCTCGTTCACGACCCACACGTATCCCGTCTCGGAGTGAGGAACACTCAAAGAAAAGGTAGATCGCTCCTACAATGCATGGAGGAAAAACAAAAACAGTGGTAATGTAAACAAGGGACGATCTCTCTTCACACAGCCTCGGTGTGTGTGTGTGTGTGTGTGTGTGTGTACGTGGCGAATCCAGACGCCTCACAAAGCTGCCATTCAGCTCGAGTCGTCTTCCCGCGCTGGAAAACGTGACCCGAGCGCTCGGATCGAGGCTATCTTCTGCAGATGGGATCTAATCAGAGATTTTCAAGCAGCTGTGGACGGCAACAAAAAGCGCGTTCGGTGGCGAACAATGGCGTCGCGGCTGTGGATTTATACATCATTACCTCAACCCGCGGTTTAGAAAAAGAGATCGGGACACAATAGCTCCATTCTTGTTTTAAGGAGGAACATTCTTGAGCTTTGATGATGGAAAGATGACCGTCTGCGCCGCCTCGTCTCACATATGGAGCTCTTAAAGCTGCTACTTCCACAAAATAAACTTTTAAAAAAAAATTGCTAAATATAGAATTGCGCTCAGGATTGCGCTCGCTAAATGGGAGCGTTCGTTTCGATTCCTCGTTACACCTTTGTTGCTTTTCAATTTTCAAATCCGAGTCAGAATACATACAACATATAACGATAAAAAGAAAAGCTGCATACCTTGTGTCTTCAATCCGAATGGAGGTAAATAGTTGTTGACTTTCGCTAGGCGTTTAAAGTTCCGGTCGAGAAACATTGGTGCAGGTTTAACAAACCTATAAGGGGAGAAAACAAGGTTTTAAAACGGCGACTTGTTCCATACTGAAACATCAGTTGCACAATGTACAACCGCGATTCCAAAAATGGTCAAATGTTAAAAGAAAAAAAAAAGAAAAATTCATAAACCCACTATTTTATTCACAATAAAACACAAAAAAAACCAGATTAAATGTTTAAACTGAAAGAAACTGATAATTAATAATTTTTAAGAAAAAAAATAAGGTCACAAAGTTGCTACAGGGCCGTGTTTAGCATCACGTCTTCTGTCTGTATACATCTGGGAGCTATGGAGACCAGTTGCTGAAGTTTTGGGAGAGGAATGCTGTCCACTTTGTTGTGTCTGAAACAGGATTCTAGATGCTCAACAGTTCTGGGTTTCCTTTGTTGTATTTTTCATTTCATGATGCACCAAATGTTTATAAATGCTGAAAGGTCTGGACTGCAGGCAGTTCGGTTCAGCACCCGCACTCTTCTACTACGAAGTCATGCTATTGTAATAGATGCGGTACGCAGTTGTCTTGCTCAACTTTTCCCTCAAAATTATGTTTTCTGGATGGAAGCATTTATTGTTTTAAAAGACACACACACACACACACATATATATATATATATATATATATATATATATATATATATATATATAAAACCTGCTAAAATGTTCACACTGAAGTGTAAACCAGTTACTCATTGTTGATTTAATAGAAGTTTTACTCAAATCTCGGCCTTCAGGTTTCTTCCAGCGATCTGAGAACATAATCTGTAACAATTTTGTGTTCCTCAGGCCGGACGCTCGGAGCCTGACGAGTCTGTAACAGAACATTCTTCTGTGAGAGGTTAATGTTCCTGGCCCGTCTCTGCTGTGACCTTCTGGTCAGGGTTTCAGACAGCGAGGTTGAAGAGGTACAAATCAATCAGACACACACACACACACACACACACACACACACACACAGATCTCTCAGAGCTTATGGAAACCCAGTGCAGGATGGATGCGTCCACCTCTGACCCGTGTTCGCTCTCCGATCCGTTATCTCTGGCACATCAGTGTGTCCAGGACTTTCACAATGACCACAAATTGGGGAACTTGTAAGGAAGTGCTGTGAGTCCGTCACGCCCAGGGCACGGTGCCGTGTGATCCTTGGACTCGGTCCAGATTCCGAATTGGATTTCTGTTATACATTTCCTGCTTTTCTTTCATTCGGACAAACTTGTTCATTTATTTATTTTTAAATTCCTGTCCGTTTTGTTGCTCTGGGTTTTGATTTGGGACCTTCATCACACAACAAGCGGTGAGAAATCAGAAATAAAAGGGTTGTAGCATATTGTCGAAGAGTCTGGAATTTTTTCCCAGTGTCACACTTGATTCTTTGTATTGCTCAGATGATAGTGGGCGTGGCTAGACAAACCCAACATCTGACAACAAATAATATAAAACCTGCCCTTCAATAGTATTGATTCTTTTAGTAACAATAATGATCCTGCATTGATTTATAAAATCTACACTTTATTGCCAAAAGTTTGCGGACACCCGGTCACAGTATTTATGTGCTTTTTGAGCATCGCATTCCAAATTCAGTCCCAATTTGCTTCTTATAATTCCCTCTGCTCTTCTGGAAGATGTTCCACTAGAGTTTGTGGAGATTTGTAGAGATTTCTTTTTTAACTACAAGGGTGGTAGTAAAGTCAGGTCCTGATGTAGATGAGAAGGTGAGGAGGCCTGAGGTGCAGTCAGCGTTCACATTCAATTCAAGCTCAATAGGTTTGGAGCTCTATAACAGGAGATCTTCCACACACTTCCAACCCATGAAAAACAGATCTTCATGGAGCTAGCTTTGTGCACAGGGATATTGTCATGCTGGAAAAGGTCTTGGGTCTTCTAGTTCACAAGAAAGGGAACATTTCATGCTCCAGCATCCAAAGACGTCTGATGCTAATTGTGTCCTTCCAAGTTTAAGCAGTTTTGGTGAAGAGCCACATATGGCTGGAATACTCAGGTGTCCCAATACTTTTGCCATACAGTGTGTAAATAAAAATAAACTGTGGTTAAGACAGACTTCATAGAAAACTTTAAAAGGGAAAAAAGAGCAGCGTGGAACTGGAGAACGAGTATAACTCCAGAGGAGATACGAGTGAGATGAACAGCTCCTGAAAACAGACGAGTCTGATGGCTGACTCTGCAGCTCTTTTCTCCGTTTCCTGAGAAATGTTCTTGACAGGTTCCTAATAAATGATAAATGTTCCTCTCTGGGATGTTAAAAAAACGTCGGATTTATCCACATGAAACTGCTAAAGAGGATTGTGTGGGTTTGTTCTCCCTGAAGACATGTTCCATGCGCCTGCTTTACAAGCAGCTTCTGTAAAACCTGGTCACACAATGGATGTCTGTTTTTCTGACCCTCCTGGCTCGAGTTCTTCACGTCCACTTCGTTCAGTTTAAACGCTCCACAGCCTTTTATCATTTCAAACAAAAAAACATAAGAAAACCCACACAGACATTCCGGCAATAACGATTTAATTACCAACATGTTTCCAGCCAAATATAACCATATTTACGCCACAGCGATGCTGAATTCTGATTGGTCAGAATTCAAGGGGCTGATTAAGTTAATTGACTGAATTAAAATTTACACATTTATATTTTATATTATTGTTGGTATAAATCTAATATAATCTTGGGAAATGTTTATATTATATACAACTGTATATTTATGTATTTTATTAAATTTTTTCTTTTATGATATATTTTAGTTTTTATTATATTTGACTTAAATTTCAACATGCCTGAGTGCCAGCATGCAATATTTATATACATATATAATTTTTTTGGTATTTCACAAAATAATACAAAGATTTTCATTTCTATAGTAACAGCTCATTCAATGTTCCACTCTTCCAATGTTCTATGTTCCACTAGAAGTTACATTGTGGAGACTCATTCAGCTACAACGGTGTTAATAACGTCAGGTACTGATGTAGGTAAGAAGGTGAGGAAATCCTACAGATGTTTAACAGGGTTGGAGCTCTATAGCAGGAGATCTTCCACTCCAACCCATGTAAAGCAGATCTTCATGGAGCTGGCTTTGTGCACAGGGGCATCGTCACGCTGGAACAGGTTTGAGTCTCACAGTTCAAGTGAAGGAAAAATTTCATTCCACCGCATCCAAAGCCGCCTGATGCAGTTGTGTGCCTCCGACTTTTCGGAGAAGAAGCACCTACCTGGAGTTGTCCCAATATTTTTGGCTATAAATTTTATATGAGGTTACGTATTAAATGTCGATATGAAGTTATTTTAATAAGTAAAACAAAATTTATTATACTAATTGTATAAAAGCCAGAAAGTATGCAGGCATGGAGGAGGAGGAGGAAGAGAAGAGAAGAAAGAGGAGGAAGAGGAAAGAGAGAGAAGCGGTCATACCGGGCTCTGGCCTCGTATCACCTGACAGAAACAGACGCTGTGAGACCTTGCCAAAACAAACTGTGATTAATTACGGGTGGCTTTTGGGACTCGGGCAAACCCACATTATAAATAACGAGGGTCCGAGAACGCTGGGTTCTGTGACACACACACACACACACACACACACACACACAGAAGGCTGCTGGTCGTAAAGGGTTCGTGAACAGGAGGCCTGGGCACATTGTGCTCATTTCCTCACGCCTATCTCTCACTCAGGGCTGTATTTTTCTAACCGCCTGCTCGAGTTCACCCCAGACATTTGATTTAAGACTCCAATGCAAACAGTTTGGGAAAGTGGAGAAGGGGAGGTGTTGAAAATAAATTGGATTCCAGGAGCAGGCCAAGGATTTAATTTAACTAATGCTGGGCCCGAGTCACCTACCATCTACCATCACATGAAAATAGATAGACTGAGGGACATGGATAAACAAAAACAAAACCGAGAGATAGAGAGTGACAGACAGAGAGACAAAGACAGAGAGACAAACTGAATGAGAGACAGACAGACTGAGAGACAGACAGAATGAATAAGAGACAGATTGAATGGCATACAGACAGACAGACAGAATAAGAGACAGACTGAAAGAGAGAAAGACTAAAAGACAGACTGAAAGAGAGACAGACAGAGACAAACACAGACTGAAAGAGTGACAGACTAAAAAAAACTGAATGAACGACAGACTGAATGAGAAACAGACTAAAAGACAGAAAAAATGACAGACAGACCGACAGACTCTGAGAAACAGACTGAATGAGAGACAGACTGAGAGACAGACAGAAAGACAGACTGTATGAGAGACAGACTAAAAAATACTCAATGAAAGACAGACTAAAAGACAGATTGAGACAGACAGACAGATGTTGTGAACAGATGTTTGTGTACCGATTCTCACCTTAACACCTTATTAACCATTTATAACTGCATTTAATATTAATTCTGTTCATAAAAACATTGTTTTATCAGTCTGGAAGAGTGAAGAAGAGTGTGAAGAGTGAAGAAGAGTGTGAAGAGTGA
>JAAIIK010000073.1:258492-269237 GCA_014706435.1 Silurus glanis | reverse complement strand
TTTAATCAGATCAGGGTCCAAGTACCCTGCCTTCAATCAGATCAGGGTCCGAGTACCCCGCCTTCAATCAGATCAGGGTCCGAGTACCCCACCTTCATTCAGATCAGATTCAAAACCACTGATCTATTTATTTATCATTTAGACTGTAATCATCCCACTATACCAAATCTCACCACTGACCTGAAGGGCACATTATCTGCAATCCAACATCCAATCCAACATCCAATATAACTTTCAATCTAATAGCAAACCTAACATCAATCCAGAATCCAATTTAACATCCAATTCTCCATTTAATCCAACAACCAATTGAAAATCCAATCTGAGATCCAATATATATATATTTCCAAACCTAACATTATATCCAGCATCCAAAGTCCAATCTAACACCTAATCCAACATCCAATCTAACATCTTAGTCCTACATCCAATCCACCATCAAACATCTAATCTGACATCCAATCCAGCACACATGTCTAACAACTGATCCAACATTTAATCTGACAACCTATACAGCATCCAATCGGAGATCCAATCTTATATCCAACCTAGCATTCAATCCAACATCCAATCCAGCATCCAAAGTCCAATCTAACACCTGATCCAACATCCAATCTAACATTCAATTCCTACATCCAATCTAACATCTGATCCAGCATTTAACCTGACAACCAATACAACAACCAATCTGAGATCCAATTTTATATCCAACCTAGCATTCAATCCAGTATCCAATCAAACATCCAAACCAGCATCCAATACAACTTCCAGTCTACCATCCAATCTAACATTCAATCCAGCATCCAAGCCAAACTCCAATCCAACATGCAATCTAACATTCAAACATTTGATATAGCATCCAATCCAACATCAAATCTAATATCCAATCTTAACCTGGAAGTCAAAGGGAATTTCACTGGTGCTATGTTCTGAATCTCCTCTCTGGGTATAATATGGACCAACATATTCAGAGATCAGAGACAATCTAGTAAAATACAAGGCAGGCAGTTCAGGTTGGGGCAGAACATTGGAGTCTTCATTTCCTGTCAATCTCTAGTTGCTTTTGAAAAGCACACAGTGATCCATATGAAGTTCTCGGAGTGAAGCCACTGAAGGATTAGGGGCTGATCCGAAAAGTTCAGTTCACAGACGAATAAAAGTAAAGTGTACAAGGACCAGAAACGATGCAGCGTTAATTAGTTTCCACAATGAGATCTCTGCAGAGGAGAAGTGAAGGAGTCAGAGCTGAGGAACTGAGCAGCAAGTTATCAGATGATCAGATCACAGCAGAGAGATAAACATAATGTTTTGTGTAAATATAATAAATAAAAAAAGGATAATAAGTAGGTACATTTGGAATCCAAACTTTTTCTTTGAATCTACAGGTGAAGGAAATATTTATCATAATTTTATGAAAGTTTTTACAATCAGTATTTGAGCTACAATTTCACTGGGAGGAAAAAGAGAGGCGGGGCTTCAAGGCCAATGCAACAATTATTATTAAAAGATTTTTTTCCGTAACTACCCGAGAAAAATCACCTTTAAATCACAATAAATTTGTTTGCTAAGTGGAAGTGACACGTGCATTTAAACGTCGACACGCACAAATTACTTTACAACGTTTTGCAAATCGGTGTTAATGCGGCTACAGCTTCAGACGACTTATATTAAGTGTCACCACCAGGGGGCGCCATCCTACTCCACTGATGGGTCTGGATCGACGTTATACTCGAAAATGGCTTGAGAAAGTAACGAACATCATCGTGATGTTTCAAACTTTTATCTTTACACACAAAAATATACACTATCAGGTCAAAAGTATTGGGACACCCGACTTTTCCACCGAGATGTGGTTCTTCAACAAACTGTTCCCACAAAGTTGGAGGAACACAATTGTACAGGACGTCTCCGGATGCAGGGACATGCAACTTTCCCTTCACTTTACCATCTAGGAGATCCAAACCTGTTCCAGCATGACAATGCCCTTGTGCACAAAGCCAGCTCCATGAAGATCTGCTTTCCATGGTTGGAATTGTGTGGAAGATCTCCTGCTATAGAGTGCTGAACCTCAACCCTTTAGAATGGATGTGAACTCTGACTGCACCCCAGGCCTCCTCACTTCACCTATCGATTGTATGGTCAGGTGTCCACAAACTTTTGTCCATACAGTGTATCTAATTTACCTTCACCACTTCCTGTTTGACCAAAAGCTGAACTTAATGATTAAATATGATGATAAATATTTTTGGTAACTGAACTCCTACGCAAAGCGAATCTCGAAAATAAATCGTGCTGGAACTCGTCAGAGATTAAAAACGCTAGTTTTCCTGTTTACGTAAATTCCTTTTTCCGTACACCCACACACACGTGAACATGCTAATCACCAGCCAGCAATAGCATAATCCACAACAAACAGTTTCTTCAGGTGAACTATGATCAATGTCCATGGAGCGTTACGATGAGTGGATCGCCTTGCGACCTGCTATGATGAGTTAGCATGAAAATTAGCACGTTAACACGTGTTCTTGCTAGCTAGCTAGAGTGGTCTGTTAAAGACTCGGCGGTCAGTCAGAGTTAATGCGAGTTAGGATTTTATCCTACGTTTATACAGTCGGTGACTTCTGAGCGTCTGTAACATTATCGCTTGTTACTGGCAGTTTTTTCCAGCTTCTAAGTGGTTCGGGAAGTTCTCGAGGAGAGCGGTGTGGGGCGAGAGGAACGCCGTGACCCTGAGGATTTCTGGAATCAGTAGACAAACAGTAAAGCAGAAACATCCAGGAAAACAGCTTTGGGTTTGGTCAGTGGAATCGAGAGAGAGAGAGAGAGAGAGAGAGAGAGAGTGTGTGTGTGTGTGTGTGTGTGTGTGTGTGTGTCGGGCTGAAGAGGCTGAAATGTCATGTAAATCAAGTGTATTAATGGAACACAAATAAACAGTAGTGTTTATCTAAGAACGTTATCATCTGCAGAAACAGGAAACGCAACATCCCGAGCTCGGACTGGGCATGCGCCGAGGATCGTCCGAAATTCACGCAACCTACCACAAGACATCCCATAATACCACACAAAGCACTCACGAAGCACTCCGTATGTAAGTACCCATGACAATGAGCATTAACGACCTCTTGCGCTAGTTTGCGATTCACGTTTTTTATTTGTCTTTATTCGTCTTTGTATTTTCAGTTGGCATTTTTCTTCTTTGTTTGCTGATCAGAAAATTTACGATCCGTGACTCCGCAATGTGATCCGAACCGAGAGTTTTGTGATTCGTCGCACCACTAATTTTCACTAACTAGCCAAAATCGGCATGACGATGGCGTGTTAGCTTCGTTCGCAAATCGAGACGACGGCGCCGCAACAACCAAACCTTTGTTTTTGTTTATTAATTTGTACGATGGCGTGATTTTGATCAATGTAAATCAATTTTAATGACGTTAACGGCGGTGACCCAGAACAAAGTCGATGTTAAAACCCCAGCCTCCCACGTGACTTTCTGTAAGCCATCCCATAATAAAAAAATAATTGTTAAAAAATTTCATAAAACTTAGCGAATGTGTTACAAAACAAACTATCAGCAATCGTGAGGCATCGAGGATTCTGATTGGCTCATAGTTTCAACAGTATTTAGGATCATTTCTCCGAACGCATGGTGACCACGTCTAAACGTAGCCTTCTGCGTTCGGCTTTCTTGTTGATTTTGCACTTTTACCGCAAAACAAACCGAACAAAAACAAAAATTTACGATGAATCGTCCGATTTCTAGGTTTCGATTTACAGTGCACGAGCCCACCTGAAACGTAACCATGGCAACCAGCCTACAATTGTAATCTAATTAGAGCGTTAGCTACATTTAAATGAGATTTAATGAGATTTCTGGACGCTTGTTTAAATCTAATCTGCATTAATTATGTATTATCGTGAATAACGATATCACGTCCAAACGTATTTCTGAGGTTATTGTTGCCTACGTGACAAACCAGACATGCAAAATGTAATATATAAATCACGCAATAATTGTGCTGTCTGATTACATACGATTTGTTTGTTTGTTTAATTTCAGCACATGCCCAGTTCGAGGCCCAGGTTGAGGC
Source organism: Silurus glanis (assembly GCA_014706435.1). NCBI lineage: Eukaryota > Metazoa > Chordata > Actinopteri > Siluriformes > Siluridae > Silurus > Silurus glanis. Next base: position 265,149 of record JAAIIK010000073.1, on the reverse strand, counting down.
GGATTAGCCTGTACCTGAGGTTACTATCTGTCCCGCGGAGACGATGTCCACCATTTTGGGCTCTGAAAGACAAAACCATCAGTTAGACCTGGATGCCAGCTTCCTGGAGCAGAGCATTATGGGTAATATTGAACATGGTCACCCTGAATCATACCAATCATGTGTAAAGAAGCTCTGATGATATCATTAGAGGCTCCGTAGCGATGTGCTCCGTTTGGCCCTGCATTAGTGTTATTCAGATTCGAAAAAAACAGAATGGAATCAGGATTTGTTAGGACGTGTTAGATTAATCCACCACCACCACCACCATCATCACCTCCACCTTTATTACCACCTCCTCCAACGAGGAAAAAAAAACAAAAAACAAAAAAACACGAAACATCCCACATCCCACCACCACCACCACCACCACCATCATCATCATCATCATCACCATCATCATCATCATCGAAGACTTTCTACCTGTAGTCACTTTAGGTTTATCTTTGGTGACCTTTACGGAAACTGAAGTCTCCACATGAACATCTGTGAAACAAAAAAGGGTCAAAAATTCAGCAAAGGGACCTCAAAAGCACAGAGCTCACCGAGCATCAAGCTTTCCTCATCAACACATCATGAAACAACGCGTTAAAAATAAAATAATAATAATTTAAAAAAAAAAACGGTGCACACAAATTTGCATAGACGCCATAAACCTCAGAAAGGCCATGAGAACCAAACCGGAAACATGTCGTAGGACCAAATGGCTTTCCACACGAGGTCGACCGCTAGTGGATTTTACCGATACCGAGGTAGGATCGTACTTCCGATAACAGAATAATCAACCGATAATCTTTAAAATAGATTTTAAAAAATTAAAAAACACTCCATGTAAAATAGTACTCAACAAAAAAGACATTAAAAACAGTACTGAATCTGTATTTTGTAAATTGTGCTAAATGAATATGAATAAATATAATTAAGACATTCTAAATAATAAATATATTATAGCGCTCTCCGTGCAGCGTGCAGTCCCCCGTGTAAAAACAAACAGCACGTGGTGTCAGTGATTCACCTCTAGAGGTCACTCTCGTAATGATAGTAGACCGGAAACTGGATAAACCATTGGCAAGAAATTTGGCAGATAGCCGACAGTTCCAGTGATCAATTATAGGTGCCGACTGGTCGACCTCTAATCTGTGGATCTTCTCCGAACTGTTACCATGAATTTGGGGACACAGTGGTATCGGACGTCTTTGGATGCAAGAGCATGAGATTTTCTTTTTACTTCATCAACTAAGAGATCCAAACCTGTTCCAGCATGACAACGTCCCTGTGCACAAAGCCGGCTCCATGAAGATCTGCTTTGCATGGTTTGGAAGTGTGTGGAAGATCTCCTACTGTAAAGCTCCAACCCTATTGAAGATCAATTAATCTCCACAACATCTAGTGGAACATCTTGAAGAATGGAGGTTATTATATCAGTAAATGGAGACTAAATGTGGGATGAGATGCTTCAAAAGAAGAACATACTGATCCTATGCTTAGTGGTCCACAAATATTTGCCCGTGTAGTGTACACAGTGAGTGACATGTCTGAGCGAGACGAGTCGACACGCCGTAACCTTACAAAAGCACGACCTCGGCTCCGGAGATCACGTCAAAAACACGTTGTCTCTTTTGTTATTCGTCAAAAAAAAAAAAAAAAAGGTTGCACTGCTTCCTTTCCTCGTAGCCTTTCAAAGCCGTGCGCTTCGATTCATCTTTACAATTCGAGCAAAAGGCTTTGCATAACAGGAGTCAGGTTCAAAGAAAACCCTTCCCTTCCCAGGTCTGCGTAATTTTCCAAAATAAACCGAGAACAGCTGTTGAATAGCGCTGTTTATAATTAATCCCACTGCACTGCTGCTGCTTCTCCTTTCCCCCATACCTAATTTTTTCTCTCACACAGAAGTTCAGGATGATGAAGACGCTCAGGAAAACACACACACACACACACACACACACACACACACACACACTCGGGACTCGACCCCGCTGATGAGTGTTAATGCGTTAAAGCTACAGCTATCGGTCCGCGTGCTGCGTCCTGAGACCTCGCCGGAGATCTTCATCCTTTCACACTTATTCACTTTCCCGAGTTATTTACACATTTCTAAAATTAGAAACCGATTCGTTTAGACCAAAAAGGAACGCTGTTTAGAAAAAAACAAAACATCTCCTGTTTACACGAGATCCAATAAATACGCCTTCAATTTCTAAAGTTTGTGGACACCTGAACATAAGATTCCACATTTACTGTTATAATGAGCTCCACTCTTCTGGGAAGATGTTCCTCTAGATTTTGTGGAGATTTCTGGAGATTCATTCAGACACAAGGGTGTTAGTAAAGTCAGGTACTGATGTAGGTGAGAAGGTGAGGAGGTTCCTGGGGTGCAGTCAGCGTTCACATTCATTAGAAAGATCTTCAATAGGGTTGGAGCTCTTTAATAGAAGATCTTCCACACACTTTCAACCCATGTAAAGCAGATCTTCATGGAGCTGGATTTGTGCACAGGGGCATCATCATGCTGGAACTGGTCTTGGGTCTCCTAGTTCAGGTGAAAGGACTTTTTTATGCTACCGTGTCCCATACAAGCGTTTGCCTTCATCTTCGTGGTAACAGTTTGGGGAAGAACCACATCTGGTTGAAAAAGTTCGGTACTTTTGGTCATGTAGTGTATCTCTGGAACTGGAGGGTTTACAGTTATAGTAATGAAACGTTACAGTTGCCATGGTAACGTTCATTTACGGAGACAGCTTTAGTTTGCAAATTTTATTAGTATTTTATTTTTTATTTTTTTAAGAAGTGATTAAACGATGATCTGTAAGATGTTTATTTAATTAACAGGTATGGATGGAGCCTCCAGTGTCAGAGATTCGGACTGAGAAGGGAAGAGAAGGGTGAAGGTTTGAGAGTTTGTAGCCGAATGCAACTATAAACAGATAAAAAATAAATTAAAAAAAGTAAAAAAATAAGCCGTATTTTTCGTAGTTGTTGTTTTTTTTGCTTAAGGGTAAGTGGACAAATAATGAAACAAATAATAAAATAAAAACATACAAATAAAACAAATTAAAATGTAATTAAATGAAACGAAAAATAAATTAAAGCTAAATCCCACCAATAAAATACTAATTATATATATATATATATATATATATATATATATATATATATATATATATATATATATATATATATATATATACACATTTAAAATAAAACAAAATGAATTAAATTAGATTATTGTGTTGAATCGGGTCACATGACCCAGCTGCAATCTCACGGTTCCACAAATTAATAAAAAAAAAAAATAAAAAAGGAAAAAAAAAAAAAAAAGAGAGAATCTTGTTACAGAAACAGTTAAACGCAGCAGGAGCTTCATGAGGACGAGGTTTTTGCTCGTATATATGGAAAAAATTTCAGACGAGCTTTTGTGATCTGCATCAGCACAAAACTTGACAAGCGAACGTCTCGACGTGAAACACGACCGAAAAAGCAGAAAAAATCTTGAGTATATGAAATTTTTCTTTTTGTCAGCCAGGACTTTAATCTCACAGAGCGATGATCATCAGGATGGAATTATTCACTATAAAACACAGCCTGAAACTTGTACATCATCCAGCCATGTGAAGTGGACACTCACTCACTCACACACACACACACACACACACACACACACACACACACACTCACTTTTGGCCTTTTGAGAATTTGACCTTATATGGTACGCTGTGGTGCTGAATTGTGAATAAAGAGAGGATTTGTGGTGAGCTTCCATCAACCGCTGATCGCTCACTCTGACAGAGGGATGGAGGAAAGATGATGACATCATCAACGAGCGCCAGCCAAACACACAGAGTCACGGAGGGAATGGGGGAAGAAAAAAATATGTTCTGGTTTCTCTTATCCGTGAGACCATGTGGATGAAAAACATTGTATAGCTGCAACCGTAACCGTTTCACCTTCATCTCACCTCGGGTCATTCTGATCTCACCTTTATCTCACCTTGAAATCACCATCTCACCCTGCTCTCACCTTCCTCTCTTCTTGGGTCATGTTGCTCTCACCCTGATCTCATCCAAATCTCACTTTGCTCCTTCTTTATTCTCACACTGGGTCACTGTAATCTCACCTTGGTCTCATTCTGATCTCACCGTGATTTTACCTTAATTCCACTCTGAGTCATTATAGTGTCACCTTGGGTCACTTTGCTCTCACCTTCATTGCATACTGGGTCACTGTAATCTCACCGTGGGTCACTGTAATCTCACCTTGATCTCACCATGGGTCACTATAATCTCATCTTGATCTCACCGTCGGTCCCTGTGATCTCACCATGGGTCACTGTAATCTCATCTTGATCTCACCGTGGGTCACTGTAATCTCTTATCTTATCTTGCCCTGACCTTGGGTCACATGGCTCTCACCTTTTTCCTACCTTGCTCTCACTTTGATCTCACATTTATTTCATCTTGTTCTCACCCTGATCTCATCTTGGAGCTAGGAGCTTGTTAGCTGTCTATTTTCAGGTTCCTATATAACTCGAGTTTATTTTCAGACTTCAGTTTGTGTAACATTCCAAACTCCTCGGTCCTGTTCCAATCCCGTGCCCCATCCCTGTTCTCTCGCTCCCTCTGCTGGACAAATACGAAAAGTTCAGAAAGAGTTTTCACAAATCATGAACCGACTCTCTGAAACTCATGAACATGTCACAGCTCGAAATAAATAAAATAAATAATATTAATTATTTAAACAATTAAAAAAATTTATTTTATGATTAAAATTCATGTCATATTTTACTATTATATATGTTTAGATACAAATAATTATATATAATATATATTTTTATATTTCTACATATTTATTATATTCCTTCTCACTAAACAGAAAAAAAATCTAATAATTAAGAACCATTTTTATTGTTAATTTTATAAATGCAAACATTAATTATTTAATTGGGTCTACAAATATTACAGCTTTTTATTTTGTTATACTGTAATAATAAATAAATAAATAAATAAATACATACATTTCTTTTTTAAGAGATAAAAGCAAAGCCAGACATTAAATTAAGTTTATCGAATCTGGAAAAGTTTTTTTTTTTTTTTTTTTACTAGATAAATTTTTTTTAAAACCCAAGCAACAAAAATAAATAAATGTATATTATTTCTGCAATAAATAAACAAAGACACAGATAAATATCTAGATAAATAAATATACAAATCATTCAGGTAAAAAAATTAATAAACTGATGAATAAATACATAAATAATTTTAGCAATAAACAAACAAACCAATAAATAAAAACAAACAAAAATGTAAAAAGCATTAGAGGTTTTTTAGGTATTGGAGGAAAAAAATCTAATTAAGTTTTTATGTAAATAAGTTTTTTTTTTTTTAACTGTTTAATGTTTAATCTGGTCTATAACTTTTTTTTAATAACTTTTCCCCCGCATCATTTGACTCCTGCTTCAGTGTTCCTCAGTAATCTTTCCCTAAACAGAAACCAACTCAGACAAAAGAAATTCCCAGTCGAGATTCTGGGATGTTCCTGAGACGTTCCTTATGATGTGCGAGAGCATCATAAAGCAGAAAAAACTCCCGTGACGAGCGCGAGACCTTCACCGACCCTCACACCGGACACTGATTCAAGAACGTTTACACGAACAAAAAACTGAAGGGAGTTCACTGAACTGGGAGTGAAAGAACCCAGTTAGCGAGCCGTGAGTGAAGAACAGGCTCTCACACACACACACACACACCACTTTAATGATTGAGCGAAACACCAACAGTGGCACAGAGCGCCTTGGCCGTGGGTAGACGTGAACGTGACTCACGTGATTTGTGTCCCCATAAGTGGAGGTGAAGTTTCCCGGAGGAGTAGTAGATGAAGACCAGGACCAGCATGGGGCACAGAGCAAACAGCAGCTTGTGTGTGACCTTCATGATCCTCAGGCTTTCACATGGTACCATCTGCTGCTTCACCTGCAGGAAACACAGACACGCAGAGACACACACACACACACACACACACACACACACACACACACACACACAGAGAGACACACACAGACACACAAACACAGATAAACAGCTGTAATGATAAAATAATTCCCTTAAAATTCCCTTTTTATTTATCATAAATTAATAAAAAACTAAATAAATTTTATAATTAAAGAAAAACAATTAATAAAACGACAGAAAATTTAACAGAAAATTCTGCCATTAAATGGGAAAAAATAAATAAATAAAAAATAAATAAATAAAATGTTTTCCCTGGTTACAAACAGATTTATTCTATTTTATATTTTTATTATTTTTTAGATCTATTATACTATCAGGTATAATTAATTATTAATTTGCATATTTTATAAAATAATTGTAAGAAATAATTATACTTTTTTTTTTTTTTTTTTAAAAACAAAAGTCACAGAAGACGGCATGAAAAATTCACTGATAAACAAAATAAATCACGATTATTTTTTGCCCTTTTTTGTCTTGTTATTTCTACACATTATTATTGTGGATGGCGTGAGTTTTAGAGCCGGATTGTAAATGTCGAGGAATCTCTGAGATGACAAAATGGAAAAGGAGATGAAGATAGAGGTGGAATTGGAGATGAAGATAGAGATGGAAT
>JAAIIK010000073.1:105910-119274 GCA_014706435.1 Silurus glanis | reverse complement strand
GTGTGTGTGTGTGTGTGTGTGTGTGTGTGTGTGTGTGTGTGTGTGTGTGTTGAATCCCCTCAGAAGATATTTATTATAAGTGCTGGAGTTACAAGCATTCAGTAAAAACAGCTCAGGACAGTAAAGAAGTATTTTTACGTGAGCATAAGAAACCTGGGGACGTGTGTCAAAAGTTTGTGGACACCCGAGAATAAGATTGCGCTTTCTGAACATCTCATTCCACATTGAGTTTCCATTTGCTGTTCTAATGAGATCCTTATTTCTGGGAAGATGTTCCACTAGATTGTGTAGATATTTGTGGAGAGCTACTTGGTGAGGTGAGAAGTTGAGGAGGCCGGGGGTGCGTTCACATTTATTCATGTTCAATAGGGTCAGAGCTCTATAGCATAAGATCTTCCACATACTTTTAACTCATGTAAAGCAGATCCTCAAGGAGCTGGCTTTGTGCACAGGAGCATTGTCATGCTGGAACAGGTTTGGGTCTCCTGGGTGAAGACGTCCGATACAAATGTGTGCCTCCAACGTTCTTATCTTATTGCCATTGGCATTTTTTTTATATATATATAAATAAATTAATATATTAATTAAGCTGTAAGGAATTTATGTTTCAGTCGTTCTTTATTTATGCATATCCTGTATGTTATAAATATAATATTTGCTACACAGATCTTTAGATCTTTCTTCAAACTCAGAGCGTTTTCCAATTAATTCTTTTTGATGGATTATTGGGTGCAGTTTGTAAGTGATGTAATATTTTGGTGATATTTCTGGGAGATTTTTTTTACTTCACCGTTCACCACAGGATCACAACTTCTCCTTTTTCGGAGTCTCATTTCCCCTTACAGTGTCTTCTTAAAGATCTTCTGGCGTGTGGGTCGGTGTAAAGCCGTCTCATGATGATCAGCAATGCAATAAACAGAATTAAAAAAAGAACAATCATTGTTTGTGTGTGTGTATATATATATATATATGTGTGTGTGTGTGTGTGTGTGTGTGTGTGTGTGTGTGTGTGTGTGTGTGTGTGTGTGTGTACACACTGTGTATATAAAGATAAAAACAATAAATAGTCGGGCAACAATTCGGCAGCAAAAAAAGGAAATCATGTGAAATAGTTTGAAAAATAAAAATAAAAATAGATTTTTGATAGAATGGGGTTTTTAGCTGAAAACAGGAAAAGAAAGTGAAACACACACATGTCACAGTTACAGGTTCTTGGACTCGCTCGCTATTTGATCATTTTGGTTTTTTTATTCGCTCAAAATAAATAAAATAAGAATGGTCACCCACTAAATCAGGTACTTTTATCCCTAATGAGTGAGTCAGAGGTGAAGGTGGTGCTGCTGAGGGAAAATCAACCTGAGAAACCCTCAGAGGAACCAAACTCCAAAGGAAATCTCATGGTCTTTCTCATCCTCAACACCGAACGTCAACTCATTATAATGACATCATTACTGAAGTTTATTAATGGAGACTTATGTAACGTTTATGGAAGGAGACTCCAGTGTCAGAGCTTTGTTACGGCAAAGAACATGAACTTGTTTTTTGTACGTTCTAAGACATTAAATGTAATTTTAATATATATTTTATATCAAAAGATTTATAATAACAGTTATTTTATATGATTATCGTTGAAAAACAAAGCTATTGATCTGTAAGGAGACGTTTCAGTGACATTTATGCAAGAAGTCTCTAGTGTATAGTGTATATATATATATAATTTATTTAATTTTTTTCTGGAAATCTGGATTCTGATTGGGCAGAAGCTGTTGATTCAATTTAATATCATTTAATTTTGATAATTGTATCAGGTTCATATTATTGCGCTCGTTACCATGGTAACATGGTAAAGCCGAATCCATGAGGAAACATTAATGAGTCTCCAGTGTCAGAGCTCTGTAACAACTACAAGGTTCAAGTTTTCTGACATCTTCAAGACATTGGAAAGCATCTTTCTGATTCAATTGATGAGGGAACTGATGTTTATAGCTGCTATAACGTAATAAAATGTCAAGGTGGTAATTGTGATGATTATTTTCCAAACACTGCACCACAAAGTCGATGAGAATCCGAACACCATCACGCCATCCATCACCTTCTACTCACAGGAAGTAGTTCTGGTGCCAGAAGCGCTGTCAGAAACCTATACACTTCCTGAAGCACAGAGCCAGTTGTCAGGTTTGCTTTCTGAGCCCGAGGTGGAAAGGTCAAGAGTGGGGAAAAAACAGTCTATACACATGAACATCAAAAGGCAGCGAGGAAAAAAATGGCCTTTCAGCTCCAGGGCTTCATGTCAGAAACCCTAACGTGAGATTCTTCATCCGCTCTGTCAGCGGTGCGACCCGGAAAAACCGCAACCACGCTAAATAAAATAATAATATAAAATATATAAAATAATGTTTTATAAATTCTGTCAGGTAAGCACCTACTAGCTAATCAGCTATGCTAGCTGGGAAAATGACAAAAATCACGCTAGCTGCGACAAAAAAAAAACATATATTATTTATTTTTATTATTATATATATTATATATTTTTTTCATTCTTTTTTTGCATGTAAAAGTGCATTCAGTTTTTTTTTCAACGCTTCGTGATCCAAACCGCTCATTCTGTCTCTAATGTGCTTCCAAAAAATGTCCTGAATTATTTATGCATGGAGTTTGGAGACGGGTCTGATTCTGAAGATCTGTGAAACGCTGCTGGTAAAGTGTGTTGAGGAGGAGGAGGAGGAGAAAAATGGAGCTGGCTCTGATACTCAACACCAAAAATTAAGAATTGATGAGGTCGGGTCGATCGGTGACGTTTCCCTCGAGAGGTTTTTGGAGAGGAACAAGTGGATCAGAGAGGAAACGGTGGACTCGGACGTGAGGTGATGCGAAGATCACGTGATTTCCGATTCTGGACTCAGTGTTGTTGGAGTGAAAGATGGCATGATTTGTGGGCCAAGGAGTAAGAAAACCTCTTCTGATGATGTCACCTGGAGACAGAGGAACATCTCTTTGTTCTGTCTGAAATGAGACACACTTTCTCTCTGGTGAGGGTTGAAAACAATAAATCCACCAAATACGTCTTCAGAGGTCAGAAATACACCAATCGGTGGAAACGTAGCAGGTGTAGAAATGAAAGAAGCAAATGATTAAAACCAACAAACAAACAAAAACAAACAGTGCAACATGGGAAAAATGTGTTTGATTCACTTTCTGCAGCCAATTTACAGTCGACTCGTCTCAGAGTCAGCTCAGAGCCACTTGATGCTAAATCCGGCTAAAGAATCGCTCAGTGTGAATTTGTCATTACCTGTCATGATATTAATGCTCATTAGATTGAGATTTGGAGGAGAGATGGCTGAGATGTGAATGAGAATTAAAGTAAGATGTAGATAAGATGGGTGAGATGTGGACGAGTTATGGATGAGATGTGGACAAGAAGTGAATGAAATGTAGAAGAGATGTGGATGAAGTGTAGATAAGATGGGGTAAGATGTGGATGAGATGTAGATGAGATATAAATAAGGTGTATTTGAGATGTAGCTGAGAAGTAGATGAGATATAAATAAGATTTAGATGAGATGTAGCTGAGATGTAGATGAGATATAAATAAGATGTGGATGAGATGTAGCTGAGAAGTAGATGAGATATAAATAAGATGTGGATGAGATGTAGCCAAGATGTGGATAGGATGTGGGTAAGATGTGGATGAGATATGGATGAGATTTAATGGAGATATGACTGAGATGCAGATGAGATATAAGTGAAATATGGATAAGATGGGAATAAAATGTGGCTGAGTGTAAAAGATGTGGCTTAAATGTTAATGAGATGTGGATGGAATATCACTGAGACGGGATTGAGATGAGTTTCTCCATGATGAGTGCTACACAATCTTCTCCACTTTTCTGTAAACACTTTCCATCTGTTTCGAATGCTTACACTTCTTTTTCTCTCGGTCTTCTCTCCCACACAGTATTACTTTCCATAAATTATTGTGAAGTTCAGCTCGAGGCTCATGATCACATGCAACACGCAATTCTTCACCACAAAACAACTCTGAGGTGTAGTTTATGGAAAACAGAACCATCTTCATGATGCAGGAGGACGAGAGACGAAATCGTGCTACAATTTATATTAAGTGTTAAATAAAATGATATAGTAATGAATAAACCAGTGTGTGTGTGTGTGTGTGTGTGTGTGTGTGTGTGTTGTATTATTTTTCCATAACAGCATGACTTTATTCCTCTTATACTTCTACAATTTTCCAACAATCAGCGATTTGTTTACGGCTACATTTCTGAATATCTAAGGATTGTTATATGCACAAACTTTATTGTTGGATAGTTCATTTATTCTCATATGTTGTATCAGGAAAATTCGAAAATTAATAAATAAATAAGTTAGTTAATTAGTTTATTAATTAATGGAAGACAATAAGGCAGTAGAAATGTGCATATATATATATTTATATATACATAACAGTAGTAGAAAAAAAATATATATATAGATAAACATAACCTTTATAATATATAAATAATAATAAAAAAATTATAAAAATAATAAAACATTATCTATATAATAGATGAAAATCTAATATATAGATAATGTGTTGATTTATTTAATGTCACCAATTATAGATACCAATACCAATTATATAATATATAATCAAATAAAGTTTTTGTTTTGGTTTTTGTTTTCTTTAAATAAATACATTATTTAAAATTTATTTGTGAAAAATTCCACCCTTTTGTTTCAGGGGCGGAGCCTAGCACATCATTTGAAACATAATTGTTCTGGTTTTCTAACATGGCTGCTTTGCTAACATTTGGTTACATTTATTATAAAAAAAATAAAATAATGCGTAAAAAGCAGTAAATGCGGTCCGCATGAAAACGACACGAATCTTTTTGTTTTGTCATTCAAATAAAAATTCTCCTGACGTGGTTCCCGAGTCGACCCAAGAATCGTTTGGTTCCCCCTCATCATGCCTTCGTTGTGAACGCAGAAGTCGTATTTCAGCAGCTGGTGTTGTTTTCACTGTAACCAATTCCCTTCTGCGCCACGACGGCTAACCGTTTCCATAGTAACAGAATTCCTTTCGTCTTGAAAAAAAAAAATACTGATTCGAATATAAAAAAAAACAAAAACCCAAATGACCATGAAGTGTGATTTGGAACACGCCGCGGTTCGATAATGCGATTCCGCCGCGTCGCTGATTTCCTCGGAGGCGGCGCCCGAAGCGGGACGATCCGGATGCTGGTTGTTTAGCGTCGAGTTTGACTGATGTCGCATGAATGAATAAAAAGGATGAATGAATACGGAGTGAAAACGAACAGCCTGAGGATTAAACACACGGGATTTGGGCTACAGAGCGTTTCTGCTTCTTTAGGACGACGATGTCGAGTTCTGGACTGTGATTGGTCAGAAGAGAACGTGTTGATTGATTCTCTATAACAGCAGCTCGGACAGGTATTGGACAGTATTACTCGAAAGCCGCTAGTTAAACTTGTTTCCATAGCAACGGATTCTACAAAGAAGTGTTATAGTTAAATATTATGGAAGGAGTCTCCAGTGTCAGGGGCAAAACTGTTTTTATTGAGGTTTTCTCCCTTTTTTATTCACATTCTCACCTCCAAAATACAAGAAGCTGTTACTGATTTTAATGTACATCTGGCCAAAGGTTTGTGGACACCTGACCATTAGATTACTATGTGCTTTTTGAACATACCATTTCACATTTAGTCCCCATAATAACCTCCACTCTTCTGGGAAGATGTTCCACTAGAGAGTGGAGATTCATTCAGCTGCAAAACTGTTAGTAAAGTCAGGTAGTGATGTAGGTGAGAAGGTGAGGAGGCTCCTGGGGTGCAGTCAGCGTTCACATTCATCCCAAAGGTGTTCAGTAGTTTTGAGATCTTCCACTTCAACCCATGTAAAGCAGATCTTCATGGAGCTGGCTTTTTGGGGTCTCCTAGTTTAAGTGAGGCAGAATTTCCTTCTATTAAATTCATGAGTGGAAAAGTGTGTGTCCCAATACTTCTGGCCTTATAGTGTAAATCTAATGGAGATGGTTAGTTACAGTAGCATCGTTAGTTAGTTAGCAAGGTTAGTTAGCGAGGTTAGCTAGCGAGGTTAGTTAGTGAGGTTAGTTAGCGAGGTTAGTTAGCGAGGTTAGTTAGCGAGGTTAGTTAGCGAGGTTAGCTAGCGAGGTTAGTTAGCGAGGTTAGTTAGCTGGCTTGGACTGGTGAGAGTGTCGTCCTGGTTACAGTCAGAACATCTTGTGGCTCACTTTTTATGTATTAATTTTTTTAACATGACCACAGCGATCGATTTTCCTGAAAGCATCCGTACTCCTGTTTCCTTCCTTTCTCTCTCTCTCTCTCTCTCTCTCTCTCTCTCTCTCTCTCTCTCTCTCTCTCTCTCTCTCTCTACATCTTCCTCTCTCTCTCTCTCTCTCTCTATCCAAAAGTCTTAGTCTGGCTCCTGCAACACGTTTTAGGGTCGTCTTGCCAAAAATCTCTCTCCATCTCCCTCAAAGCCCAGATCAATGCACGTACGTTCAGTTTCACTCTTCCAAATTCACTTTCCAACATTTGCGAAGGGAAAATATGGTTCTAATGTTTTCCTGCCCTGTTCTTTACCTCACTGTAATGAGAGCAACAGAGAGAAAGAGAGAAAGAGAGGTTGAGAAAGAGAGAGAGAGGTTGAGAAAGAGAGAGAAAGAGAGAGAGGTTGAGAAAGAGAGAGAGAGAGAGAGAGAGAGAGAGAGAGAGGGAGAGAGAGAAAGTGACTTATCCATGTCCTGAATCCAGAGCACATGTGCTTCTAAATACAGGCTTAATCTAGGGTTAGTTAGAGAACCTCCAAACCATGTGTGTGTGTGTGTGTGTGTGTGTGTGTGTGTGTGTGTGTGTGTGTATGTGTGTTCAAGTGTATGTGTGTGTGTGTGTGTGTGTGTGTGTGTGTGTGTGTGTGTGTGTAAAAAAAGTACTACAGTAATTAATGTATGAAAAAACAAAAGAATTGATAAATGTTTCAGCATCTGTCGCTGATAAAATGGGGCGCAGTCTTGTTATTTCTTGCGATATTTCAAAGCCCTAAAACTGGAGACTCAAATCTTCAATCTTCAAGAACTCCTTCAGCATATCATTGATTATTTTGTCAAACAACAACAAAACGTATTAACATTGTGTGATTTTTATAGCCCTGCGATTGTTGTTTGTCAGACAGGTCACACTGTAGGATCTCAGACTGTACGACCGTCAAAAACTCAAGCACACAAGAAAAAGACTCATCTGAACATTTTACGTCATCGTTTAGACCCGTGTTCTCTCGCTAAAATGGTAGCAGCTAGCAGAAACCAAGCTAGCAAACAAAAACATCTGTAGCGTTCATGTTATTTATGACATGCCTTGACTAATAAAACAGAGAAAAAAAACAAAGACGGCGTGTGTGGAGCAAGTCATGGATGACACGTTTCGACGTTTTCCCTGAGGTGGTTTGAAGTCGTCGCGCGAATTGCGTCATCCTATTGGTTCTCGGTTTGAAGATCGTCGTACGAGTCAGAATTCCATCGGAGGAAAAGAAAGATCGCAACCGCAAACCAGCTTTCGAAGCCTACAGATTTTTAGCTTCGGATAAAAGGAAGAGTTTTTTAGGATTTTCTCGATTTGTCTCAGACGACCAAATTGTGCGCTCGGCATAAGGAAACACGTCTGCTGCACTCGTCTCTTAACATAGAAACGTACTGGAACTATTAACAGCAGAGCCTTCGTTAAAATAAAGAAATCATTTTAAACACAGACTTTTTTATTGTGTCGCATTTCAAAATTATTACTGGGACACCTGATTTTTCCACCCCATACGTGGTTCTACTCCAAACTGTTACCACAAAGGTGGAGGAACATAATTTGTATCAGACGCCTTTGGACTCAGGAGCATGAAATTCTCGCGTAACTCACGTAAACCATGAGACCCAAACCTGTTCCAGCCTGACAATGCTCCTGTGCACTAATCCAGCTTCTTGAAGATCTGCTTTCCATGGGTTGGAAGTGTGTGGAAGATCTCCTGCTATAGAGCTCCATCCCTATTAAACATGATGAATCAGAACCCTGACTGCACCCCAGGAACCTCCTCAACTTCTCACCTACATCAGTACCTGACTTTACTAACACACAACCTTGTGACTGAATGAATCTCCAAAAATATCCACAAAATATAGTGGAACATCTTCCTAGAAGAGTGGAGCTCATTATACGTGAAAACGGATGTTCAAAAAATACATGCTGATCATATGGTCAACTTCTGGACATATTAAAATGGAACTACATGAATAGTTGATGTCGTTACAATCACTGAATCTTTTCTCCTTTCTTTTGTAAAGTAATAAAAAGTTTCAAATGTTAGCAGTTCAGTGTCTTAATCGCTTCAGATTTACATAACAATCTGAGCGAGAACGAGAAATATGGCAGAAATGTTTGTTTCCCCTGTGGAGGCGAGTCGAGAGCAGAACATTAGCGTCGGATTCGGCCTCCTGAGTGTTGAACTCTGCTCTTCTCCGTCTCACCGCAGCTCTTTTTCCAGGGTTTTCAGTCGTGCTTGTGAATCATCAGTCTGTCCTCGTGTTCCTGGTCAGGAAACCTGTTTGAGTCAGCGATCGTGACTCGGGGAACATGTCTATTCTATAAAAAAAAAACATCTAATGTTCATTTCCAGAAGTGAAATTGAAAAAAACCCGAAGCAAAACGAGAGGAAGCGAGGAGTTTATTTTTTTATTATTATTTTAGTCACATCAGTGCAGGAAACATTTTCATTCCATAAAGTTGAGGTTCCGAAGAAAATGTTCTACCTGTCCTATGTGGATTCAGTGCCATCGTACAGCGCAGTGTGTAGCGTGTAGATGGTTTTCTCACCCCGATGAAGGTAAATAATAATCATCACACATTACTTATATAAATACACCTTTATTTAATATCTACATGATAGTGATAGTTGGGGTGCCAATACTTTCCCACAGTCAGTAAATAGATGTAACTTCTTTTCTTTAAAATAAATCCTATTATTTTTTTTATGAATGTTTTTACAAGTTTAATTACTGATTCTCTCACTAAACACCTACTACACAGAACATGCCTGTTTTAATTAATGGATTTAGGGATTAGGTCCAATACTTTTGTCCCAAAGAAAGAGATAAATTTTTTTTTTTTTTAGATAAATCCAGCTATTTTATATTCATTTTTAACCTTTATTTAATTATTACATTTAAATTTCTCACTTAACAATTTAACCACCAAGCTGTTTCTTTTCAGTAATACATTACAATTCTATACACTAATAGGGATCAAGTAGAAGGGTGCCAATACTTTTGCCCAATGACAAGAGATTTTCCACTGTCTGTAAATGTGTATTTTTTTTTAAACAAATTCTAATATTCTATAAATATTTATCAACATTTCTTTCTTTCTTTCTTTCTTTCTTTCTTTCTTTCTTTCTTTCTTTCTTTCTTTCTTTCTTTCTTTCTTTCTTTCTTTCTTTTTACAGTCCTATAAACTTTCCCTTTCACTCTCACAGATACTCTTCTATCACAAATCACTCCTGCTATCACTCTTCTCCACCCACTCCACCCTGCCTGCACTCTTTTCTTCACTTCTCTAACACACTCTCCATTACTTTGCACTGTTGACCCCAGGTACCTGAACTCCTCCACCTTCTCCACCTCTTCTCCCTGCAAACGCACCACTCCACTGCCCTCCCTCTCATTCACACACATGTACTCTGTCTTACTCCTACTGTCTTACTCCTACAAGGGTACTCCTACTGTCTTACTCGACTTTCATTCCCCTTCTCTCCAGCGTGTATCTCCACCTCTCCAGGCTCTTCTCAACCTGCTCACTACTCTCACCACAAATCACAATATCATCCGCAAACATCATAGTCCAGGGAGACTCCTGTCTGACCTCATCCGTCAACCTGTCCATCACCACTGCAAACAGGAAAGGGCTCAGGGCCGATCCTAGATGCAGTCCAACCTCCACCTTGAACCAGTCTGTCGTTCCTACTGCACACTTCACTGCTGTCACACTGTCCTCATACATGTCCTGCACCACCATCACATACTTCTCTGACACACCTGACTTCCTCATACAATACCACAACTCCTCTCTCCACCCTGTCGTACGCTTTCTCTAAATCCACAAATACACAATGCAACTCCTTCTGACCTTCTCTATACTTCTCCATCAACATTCTCAAAGCAAATAATGCATCTGTGGTGCTCTTCCTCGGCATGAAACCATACTGTTGCTCACAGATGGTCACCTCTTCTCTCAGCCTGGCTTCCACTACTCTTTCCCATAACTTCATGGTGTGACTGCAGGTCTGCACATCTCCCTTATGCTTAAAGATCGGTACCAGCACACTCCTTCTCCATTCCTCAGGCATCCTCCCACCTTCCAGAATCTTGTTAAACAATCTGGTTAAAAACTCCACTGCCATCTCTCCTAAACATCTCCATGCTTCTACAGGTATGTCATCTGGTCCAACCGACTTTCCACTCTTCATCCTCTTAATCGCTGCTCTCACTTCCTCCTTACTAATCCTATCTACATCCTGCTTTACCAACTCCACACCATCCAACCTTCTCTCTCTCTGATTTTCCTCATTCATCAGCTGCTCAAAATACTCCCTCCACCTTCTCAACACACTCTCCTCACTAGTCAACACATTTCCATCTCCATCCTTTATTGCTCTAACCTGCACCACATCCTTCCCAGCTCGGTCCCTCTGCCTGGCCAATCGGTATAAATCCTTTTCTCCTTCCTTAGTGTCCAACCTCTCATACAGCTCATCATATGCCTTTTCCTTGGCTTTCGCCACATCCCTCTTTACCTGCTGCCGCATCTCCTTGTACTCCTGCCTACTTTTCTCATCACTCTGTCGATCCCACTTCTGTTTCTCCAACCTCTTTCTCCTTATGCTCTCCTGCACTTCCTCATTCCACCACCACGTCTCCTTGTCTTCCTTTCTATTTCCAGATGTCACACCAAGTACTTTTCTAGCTGCCTCCCTCATCACTCCTGCAGTAGTTTCCCAATCATCCAGCACCTCTTCACCACCACCGAGCTCCTGTCTGACCTCTTCCCTGAACCTCACACTACACTCTTCCTCCTTCAGTTTCCACCATCTTATTCTTCTTTCAGTCTTCACTCTCCTCCTCTTCTTCTTCGCCTCCAAAACCATCCTACAGACCACCATCCGATGCTGTCTAGCTACATTTTTACAAATCTTAATATTTTTTTATAATTATTTATGTTTTATAATAATAATAATAATAATAATAATAGTTAATTATAATTATTATTATTATTATGATTATTATTAAGAATTCTCCCACCTATTCTTCAATAGGGAATAAGTACAATGCAGCAGATTGTCCACAGTCAGTAGTTGCAGTAGATACGTCTTATTAAAACATTATAAAAATGCATTTATAAAATAAAATCTTTAAACATATAACAGTATTTAATGAATTAGTATTTAATTGAGGTAAACGAGGAAGAAACACCAGAGTGTGAATCTAAAATGTGAATCTTTTACAGGCGAATAAATAAATACAAATAAATAATAATAATAATTAAATAAATCTCTCTCTCTCTCTCTCTCTCTCTCTTTCTTTCTCTCCCTCTCTCTCTCTCTCTCTCTCTCTCTCTCTTTCTTTCTTTCTTTCTCTCTCTCTCTCTCTCTCTCTCTCTCTCTCTCTCTCTCTCTCTCTCTCTCTCTCTCTCTCCCCCCCTCCCCCCCTCTCCCTCCCCCCCCCCCCCCCCCTCTCTCTCCTGCTCTCGCCACAGCTCATGAAATCTATTTTTATCGACTTTTTTCTCCCTTCATAACCCAAACGTGTGTTGGTGTGTACCTTGTTGGCGTTGGTGCTGTGTGTTGTGTCAGTGTGGTGTTCCTGTGCTGAGCGATATCGCCTCTGACAGCACACACTCTTATTAAAGCCCCGCCCTTCTTCCCTCTCGCTCCTCCGCAGCCTATAAAGCGTGAGGTACAGGCCCAGGGCTTTACTGCACTCCATTCCTCCTTTTCTCCCTTTATTTCATCCTTCCTTCAGGACCAAGTCAGGCTCTGTAACCGCTCTGAACACGGTGCCGTTTAAAGGTCTGGCTCTTGTGGCTGAGAATTTACATTTACATCACATACAACCTCTTTGGTACATCATGTATTAGTAAGTATCTAAATTCTGGATTGTGATTGGTCAGGAGGTGTTGATTACTTTTCTGCAAAAAACGGTGGTTTATATTAATAACTTTAATCGTTGTTATAGTAAAGACACGTTCTCAAGGTCGACACCTCAGATCATTTTTGAATCTGTTATTGGAAGGAGGATCCAGTAATAGAGTACAAGGGTGCCAATACTTTTGCCCTATGACAAGAGATTTCCACCATTATAATATTATAATATTTAGAATTATAACTCATTTTAAATATTTATGTAAATATTTATTGATTGATTTATTTGCTAGTTCTCAATCGTGAACAAATCCATAAGAGCTGAACGTGAGCTGTAACTACATAAACCACACCCATCTTTTCTCTGTATCATCACAATAATTATTGGCACCCTCAGGTTTGAGAGCATGCATTACTAAGGAACAGGCCTTTTCCTGAGATGATTCTCCTGCTCCAGTAAGTTTCACCAGGTTTCATACCCTGGATGTGATGATGTGAAAAACACTTCACTTTATTCCGATCGCACTCCATTCCCAACTTTTTTTTCTATCGTAACTTGCTCTGACGCGTGATTGTCATGTATTTTCGCAGCAGTTCGCACTGTTCCGCCTGCTCTGTTTATTCCGTAGCCGAGTTTAGCCGAGAGGCCGAGGCCGGATAATAGCTTGTTAAACACACAGCAGCTCTGACTGACTGTTGAAATTGGCTCAGCTCGGGTGGGATCGGTTGCAGGGGTGCACCAATTACCCCTGGGTCCTGCCAATACGGCCCGTAATTGATGTTGCTCAGTGGCTGCCGGTGCCGATCTCAGATACGCCTGATCTGGAGGAAACGTGTCTGGTTTGGGGGGTTGGTTGGTTGGTTGGGGCGGGGGAGGGTTCATGTGACACAGGTCATTCACAGGATATTATGTTTACATGTTTACAGGAAGATCATGAAAAGACACTGCAGGTGGACATCATTCATTAATAAAAGCTTAAAAGTGAAAAGAATGTGTGATATATATAAAGACAGCTGTACAGGAACAACGACAACGTGGAGAAGCAGCTACACAAAGTGTAAAGATAACTGTGTGTGTATTAGGTGTAAATAGAGAGAGAGAGAGAGAGAGAGAGAGAGAGAGAGAGAGAGAGAGAGAGAGAGAGAGA
>JAAIIK010000073.1:32449-51747 GCA_014706435.1 Silurus glanis | reverse complement strand
TCAACCGACCCGGGATGTAAATGGCCCTCAAAGACAGGAGCCTGTCCTGAGACCATAAGAGGACCGCTCGCGCTAGCTTGTACAAGGGGCGAGATCGGAGACCCCCCTGGTGGTTGATGTAAGAGACTACCGCAGTATTGTCCGTCCGGACCAACACATGGCGATCTCTCAGGGCCGGGAGGAAGTGCTGTAACCCCAAATACACTGCCATCATCTCCAGGCAATTTATGTGCCACGAGAGACGTGGGCCGCTCCACAGACCCTGGGCGGAGTGGCCACTCATGACCGCTCCCCACCCCGTGAGGGAAGCGTCCGTCGTCAGCGTCACGCGACGGCACGGAGCCCCCAGCACCGGGCCACGGGACAGGAAAGGTC
The DNA here is from genome assembly GCA_014706435.1 of Silurus glanis. Classification (NCBI taxonomy): domain Eukaryota; kingdom Metazoa; phylum Chordata; class Actinopteri; order Siluriformes; family Siluridae; genus Silurus; species Silurus glanis. Next base: position 51,372 of record JAAIIK010000073.1, on the reverse strand, counting down.
GGTCTTTCCAGACATCTAAGGCTCGAAGGGCACGCCGCGAGACCTTGATAGCATGATGCGGGTTCCCCCTGAGGGAGAACCCCCTGCCCCGGAGCCACCACTGGAGGGGCCTCATGTGCAGGAGCCCGAGCGGAACTATGCTGGACGCCGCTGCCATGAGACCCAGCAGCCTCTGAAACTGCCTCACAGTGAGTGGCTGGCCTTCCCGCACTCTCCTGACTGCGGTGAGGATGACCTCGACCCGAGCAGGCGACAACCGTGCCTGCATCCTGGCCGCGTCCCACACCACGCCCAAAAAGGTGGTTCTCTGCACTGGAGAAAGCACGCTTTTGCTGGCGTTCAGCCGAAACCCGAGCACCTTCATGTGGGCGAGGACGACATCTCGATGCCGAATCGCCTGACGCTCTGAATGAGCCAGGATCAACCAATCGTCGATGTAATTCAAAATGCGGATGCCCTGGAGCCGCAACGGGGCCAGTGCTGCATCGACGCACTTCGTGAAGGTGCGGGGCGAGAGTGCCAGGCCGAACGGGAGGACCCGATATTGGTATGCCACGCCCCCGAAGGCAAACCTCAGGAACCTCCTGTGTGCAGGAAGGATGGAGACGTGAAAGTACGCGTCCTTCAGATCTATAGTGACGAACCAGTCCCCAGACCTGATCTGAGTCACGACCCCCTTGAGGGTGAGCATCCTGAACCTGAGCCTCCTGAGAGAGCGGTTCAAGGAGCGAAGATCTAGAATGGGACGCAACCCGCCATCCTTCTTCGGAACGACGAAGTACGGGCTGTAGAAGCCTGACTCTTGAACCGAGGGGGGAACCACCTCGATGGCCCCTTTCCCCAGGAGTGTGCGTACTTCTTGTTCCAGGACCAGAGCCTGCTCGGGCCCCACCAGGGTGGGACACATCCCGCCGAAACGGGGAGGAGAGGACGCGAACTGGATCGCGTAACCGCCCTCTATGGTCCGCAGGACCCACCGGGAGACTTCTGGCAGCCCCTCCCATGCTGCCAGAAAGTTCCTCAGGGGAACCAGCCCCTCGGGGCTGGCCTCTGACCCACTCAGAGCAGCTGGGGCGGGGCCCTGCAGCTGATGACACCTCGTGAGAGGCGGCGGGTCTCCCCCATCCGTACCGAGACTCTGGGCGGAAGTGGAGGGAGACGCCCGCTGGAGGGAGGCCATGCTCTGAAGCACATCCTGTGGCAGAGCCAACGGCCCACCCCCCTGGTGGTGCAGGGGAGGGACGGGCACCGTAGCGTGAGGTGTACACCGTCCCCTCGACCGAAGATCGTCAGGATCTCCGCACCACGGCCCGTTTGTTGGAGGCGAGGGTGACCCTCAGGTCACCTTGCTCCTTCTTGGGCCCAGAGCGACGCCTCGGACCTTTAGGCCCCGCCCGCGGAGATCGGGTGGCGACGCTCTGTTTCTGGGCTTCGCGGTGCCCGGACGGACCGGGCTGGGGCTGCCGCCGACCAGCCCCACGTGAACGGCGAGGGAGGTACTGCTGAAACGCAGCCGATTGCTTTTTAGACTCCTGAAACCTGTTCACGACCGCCGTCACCGCGTCGCCAAACAGGCCAGGAGGAGCCATCGGTGCGTTCAAGAGCACAGCCCGATCCTTGTCCGGGAGGTCAGACAAGGTGAGCCACAGATGCCTCTCTGTGGCCACCAGGGCCCCCATGGACCGACCAACGGCCCGCGCCGTGTGCTTCGTGGCCCTAAGGGTTAAGTCGGCAGCGCGACGTAACTCCTTAACATCAGCGGTCCCGGGGCTAATTCCCTCATCCAGATCACGTAGCAGATCAGCCTGGTATGCCTGTAACACACCCATGGTGTGGAGACAACCTGCAGCCTGACCTGCTGCCGCGTAAGCCTTCCCTACTAAAGCCGATGTAGCACATAGCGGTTTAGTAGGGAATACCGGAGCCTTCAGTGACGATGCTACGCTTGGAGAGAGATAGCTGGCTAGCGTCTCTTCAACATGCGGCATTGCCCCGTAGCCGCACGCCTTAGCCCCAACCACGTTCGCGTAGAGCGAGGAGTGGCGAGAAGAAGTGCGCGCTGAGTACGGGGATTCCCAGGATCTGGACACCTCGGCGTGCAGATCGGGGAAAAACGGCAGGCCCCGGCGCCGAGGAAGTGACACAGGTTGCAGAAAGCGCTCATCCAGCTTACTGGGTTTGCGCTGCTTCTGCTGCTCCATCGGCCAAGCTAAATCCAGCCTAGCAACGGCCCGTGTCACGACCTCGAGGAGCTCCTCATACAGCACAGGCTGTGAGGAACCCACGGGCTCGCTAGCATCCATCAGCTCACCTTCCTCTGAAGGAGAGACATGTAATGCCGCGCTGCTCGTACCGGGAGAAGAAGCAGCCATCGGGCCTGCTTCTCCGAGCGAGCAGGAGCTCGATTCAGCAGACGAAGCTGAAGCGGACGCATCCGACTCCAGCCCCGCTGCTATATCGGCCTGCGAACCCCACGAGCGCCGGCGCCGCTGTGCCTCAGCGAGAGCGGGACCGGAGCCGCGAGGGAGAGAGCTCTTCTCGAAGAGCGCTCTCCGGGAGCGAAGCGTGCGCATAGCCATGCGGCTGCAATGCGAGCAATCATCTCCCTCGAGAGCCGATTGTGCATGCTCCACTCCCAGGCAAACAACACACCGATCATGCGAATCCTTACCGGTAATGAAACGCGGACACGGATGAACGCACTTTCGATAAACCTGCCTGCCAGCCATCACTCGATCAGAAAGAAAAACACAGCGAAACAGCGCTTACCTGAACGAGCAGAAAGCTAGCGTCTGGTCCATCTCGCAGCCATTTGTAGCTTCCTGTTTACGCGACGTCGCCCGCTGATGACGTCACGTACCAAACGCCTATTGGTCAGATTACACACGTGGTTCAGAGCGCGGTCACGCAGGGGCGTTCCCATAGCGTTTCGACGCAGCTCGAGTTCCTGAAGGGGAACTTTAGTTTTATGTGGAATCATAATGCGATGTTTTTTTTTTTTTTTAATTTAGTGCATAAATGAGCAACAATTCCTTTAGAAATTTTGGAAAATCCTTTTTATTATGCATGTCTGTATAAACTGGGTATGGTATTTTAAAATATAATACATACATAAACAATATTTTATATAGAGTACATTTTCTACATATTTCACAAATAATAGTAATTAAAAAAAAGCTAGCTTACCTTTGACACTATTACTAAACACTCGTGTAGAACCCTAACGTAATCTATTAGCAGATGTACAATTGCAGTAAAACAGTTTGAACTACAAAACAGTAGGTTCTGGTTCCTGATCAGCAGGTCAGAGGTTCAAGGTTCAACCCTGCCACTGTTGGGCCCCTGAGCAAGGCCCTTAACCCTCTCTGCTCCAGGGTGCTGTATCATGGCTGACCCTACACTCTTAACCCGGCTTCCTAACAAGCTGTGATATGTGGAAAAAATGTCTCAGTATACTATAGTGTACATGTGCCAAGTAAAAAGCCTCCATCGCTCCTTTTCTTCAGTTCAGTGGATTTGATAGAGGATTCGAGCAGAGCAATAACCAGATCAAAACCCCAGACGAACAATTCAGCAACACATTAACCATCAGAGATCAAAGGCTTGGCAGACATCAAGGAACAATAGTTACAGTGAGTGTAATACTTCATGTGGATTCTGTGAATGATAAACTTTTCAGTGTGTGTGTGTGTGTGTGTGTGTGTGTGTGTGTTGGGAGTTTAAGACCTTGTTTGATGGCCACAGTGGGTGTACCTCCCTGACAAGCTCTTTAAATAGTTTAAAGGGGACAGAACACACACAGTTTCAGCCAAACTCATGTGAATCTCGAGTGTTTATAGAGTAATGTTGCATCATTCATATCTCCAAAGAGTCTTTAGTTTGATTAGATTTATAAAAGAAAAATCCAGCTTTACGCTTCTTTCTGAAAAAACAGCTGAGCTCCGTTAGGCGTGGTCGTGGGCGGAGCTAAAGAGTTGCTAGCGCACAGCTTTTACGAAGTGATCCTTTGCAAGCTGTTACATCGCTATAAATAAAACTTTTTGGCCCTTTGGATGTGATGAAGGTGAATATTCCAAAACACTTTCTGAAACTTGGAAGGAGTGTATTTGGCACAGAAATACTCTTTCATACGTCCAAATCGTTTTGGGTTTTTTTTTTTTTAAATCTTTGTCCATGTTTAGCAAAGCATCCATCACTAATGTAATGGAGCTCAATGTGCACCAAAGCATGAACTATAAATAAATAAATAAATAAATATTGACCAATAATTTATAAAGAATTACACTTATATAGTTTTCTGTCCAATTAAAACACAGTGGGTTTTTTTTTTTTGCCTTACCAGGACAAAATATATCTAATTCTTTACTAAATTATGGTCAAATTCATAGTTTTGGGGAATATGACCTGCAGCTAAAGTTCAATTTTGGGTGAAAAATCTTAGCTCAGTTTGTGCTGTAATGATTATTTTAAACTAATATTAATATGTTTAATTAACACACTTCTGATCTAAGTTGGTTTTAGGGTTTATGTTCAGCTTTAATGTTATTCGTCGTTTCTCTCCGTTTCCTGTTCACTCACTCATCACGCCTGGTGTTTTTCTCTTTATTTTCTTCTTTTTTTTTAGCTCTTGCATGTCATGTTTCCTCTCTGAGCCACTTCTCACTGTGTAAACATCAATCGTGTGGAAACGCCGCAGAGCGAAAGCTGTTAAACAGTTGATTAACCCCAAATTACTGCTGATTACTTTCCTCATTTGTTTGCGGGATTTCAGAACCTCAGATTCCGAGCCGACGCTTTAATACGAACGTCTCACCTTCATCATACATACATTTATATTTTTAATGTAAAGAATTAATGTGAATAATAAATCTTTTTTTAGAGCTGACTACAGATAAAAAAGCACATCTTTAATAAATAAATAATAAAGAATAAATCACTCTAATAATCATAATATTAATGAGAATATTCAGAAAAATATTAGTGCTTCATTATATTTTTTATTAAAATTAACACATTTTTAAAATCTTTTTTATTTAAAACATATTATATTAATTTAAAAAAGATTACTTCACTATAGCTATTTTTTTATAATATTAATGATGATTAATTATTGTTAAATACTATATTAATTATTTATAGTTTTATCTCTAAATTCCATCAGTTTGTTTTTTTCCTGCTGTTGTAACTGTTTGCCGGGAATTTTGTTTGTATCAGCGTTTTAAATTTTTTACAGTTTGTTTTCTCTCTCTTTCATCGCTTTAAAATATCAAAATATCGTTTTGATTTCCTGCATCCTTTACTTTCCGTTGGCTCCTTCTCGTCTATTTTTGCTTTCGGAAGAGCGCTTTTTTCCCTGTTTGAGGGTTTGAAAGCAGTGCGCGGAGGACATTCCCACCAGAACTACGAACACACACTACAGTAATCACATTAAGGTACGTCATTTCTCTACTATGGCCAACATCCAGTTCATTCAGTGTGTGAAGTGTGACGTTTAGTCAGTCTCTCGCCGTTGTTAGCGATAATTTTATCTGTGAGAAGTGTAAGCTAGTTTGCTCTTTGACGGAGAAGTTCTTAGCATTAGAGGAGCGCTTCCAGAGTCTAGAGAGAAGTAGTGAGTGCGAGAGCAGTCCAGGTTCTGCAGGGGAAAGTCTGGATGCCCTAGGTGAAGTTAATATTCCCCCGACTCCGGCATTAGAGCCCTCGCAGCGGGGCGAATGGGTGACGACTCGGTGGCATACTTGCAAAGCCAAAGCTAACGCTAAGGCTTGCCCACGGGAGCACCATTCCTCTCCGCTTCACGTGTCCAACAGGTTTGCTCTCCTCAGTGAAGCACCCGCTGAGAAACCTGAAAGAGCTCTGGTTTTAGGAGACTCCATTCTGAGGCACGTGAAATTAGCTAGACCTTTAGGGGCACCAGCAGCACAGGTTATGTGTATACCGGGAGCCAGGGCGCCGGACATAGCAGGTCAGCTTAGGTTCTTAGGAAAGCACAGGTTCTCTAAGATTTTTCATACAGGAGCTAATGATATACGCCTTCGACAGTCAGAGGTTACTAAGAGTAATATTATAGAGGTGTGTAAATTAGCGAAGGCAATGTCCGATGCAGTAACATGCTCTGGCCCCATCCCAATGTGACGTGGCGATGTAGCCTACAGCAGGTTATGGTCGCTGAACTGCTGGATGTCCGAGTGGTGCTCCAAAAAACAATGTGGGCTTCATTAATAATTGGAGCATTTTTGAGGGCAAGGCTGGCCTGTTAGAGCGGAACGGTATCCATCCCACTCGGGAAGGTGCTGCTCTCATTTCTTGCAGTATAGGTCATAGTCTCAGAACAGCACTAGTTAACAAGTGACTGTCTAGAGCCAAGGCCAGGGAGCAGACAGACAGGCTAAACCGACCGTCTGCTAGCTGCACAGAGTCGTCACTTATTATCCACCAAATTGAGACTGTGTCTGTCCCCCGAGCGAAACCAAAATATAGGAATTCTCAGAAAGTCTGTTTTAGTAACCTGATTAACATTAAATTAAATAGGACTGAATCTAAAGATAGGATTGCTGAATATTAGATCTCTCACGTCAAAAGCGCTGACTATAAACGAAATTATTACCGACCAGGAGTTTAAAATAACGTGTTTGACAGAAACGTGGATTAAACCGAATGAATATTTAGCATTAAATGAAGCGAGTCCTCCTGGGTATAGTTACATACACCAACCCCGTCTAAATGGCAGAGGAGGCGGAGTCACAGCTATTTATAATAATAATCTAAGCGTCACACAAAAGATTAAACACAAATGTAAAACATTTGAAGTTCTTTACACCAACATAAAATATTCAGTGTCCGAAAGCAGGTCCAGTCAGTCAATTCCACTAATTATTATTTATAGACCCCCAGGGGCCCGACTCTGATTTTCTCATAGAATTTGCAGATTTCATCACAAATTTAGCTACTTCTTTAGACAAAGCATTAATTATTGGTGACTTTAATATTCATTTTGATAATCAGGAAGACTCCTTAAGAGCAGCAGTTGTGTCCATTCTGGATTCAGTTGGAATTAATCAGAATGTTATAGGACCCACTCATAGTGGTGGACACACTCTCGATTTGTTGTTAACATTTGGATTAAAAATAAAAAACTTAGTCATAATTCCACAGTCTGAAGCTATTTCAGACCATTATCTCATCTCTTTTAAAATCTGCCTCAGTCATTGCATTACTACCTCACCACGTTATCGTGTTAAGCGTACTTTCACGTCAGCTACAGCAGCGCATTTTATCAATAATCTTCCAGAAATTACGATATTAGATAGATCTCCGTCTGACCCCGCAGAGCTCGACTGGGCCACTGAATACCTAGAATCAACGTTACGTTATACTCTAGATGATGTAGCTCCCCTTAAGACCAAAATGATCAGGGAGAAGAAAATTAGCACAGTGGTATAATGATCATACACGCACCTTAAAACAGACCACTCGGAAATTAGACCTAAATTAACAGTATTTAATCTATCCTAAATTATAGAAAATCTCTTAGTGCTGCTAGATCAGCAAATTTCTCCACCCTCATAGAAAATAACAAACATAATCCTAGATTTTTATTCTGTACTGCAGCAAAATGAACAGGGAATAAAAGCACTGCACTCACATGCACACCATCAATAGGTAGTAATGATTTCATGAACTTTTTTAATAATAAAATTGAAAACATCAGGCAAGAAATCCAGACGGTTAATATAAATCCAAATTATTTTACAAGTAACCCTGTAGACAGCAGTGTAATTATAACAGACAATCAATTACAAAGTTTTACTCCTATTCATGAGAATGACTTCATTTAATTAATTTCCTCATCAAAATTATCAACCTGCATTCTCGATCCCTCGCCTACAAGTTTCTTTAAACAGATCATTCCAGAGGGAATTGAACCTGTTTTAAAAATAATAAACTCTTCCATTAGCACTGGTTTTGTACCAAAATCCTTCAAACTGGCAGTTATCCACCCCCTAATTAAGAAACCTGACCTTGACCCATGTCAGCTGTCCAACTACAGTCCAATATCAAATCTCCCCTTCATATCCAAAATTTTAGAAAAGGTTGTAGCACAGCAGTTCTGCTCACATCTACTTATGAATAACATTTTTTAAATGTATCAGTCATGATTTCAGCTTCATCATAGCACAGAGACGGCGCTAGTTAAGGTGGTAAATGACCTGCTATTGGCCTCTGATCAGGGTTTTGTCTCTTTACTTGTTTTGCTCGACCTCAGTGCAGACACCATTGATCACACTATACTACTTGCTAGACTTGAGAACGTTGTTGGAATAAAGGGAACAGCTCTCTCTTGGCTCAGGTCTTATTTGACTGATCGCTATCAGTTTGTTGATGTAAATGGTGAGTTCTCCACACTCTCTGAGGTAAAGTTTGGTGTTCCTCAAGGATCTATCTTAGGCCCTCTGCTTTTCTCTTTATATATGCTGCCTCTTGGTGAAATTATTCATAAACATGGTATTAGATTCCATTGCTATGCTGATGATACACAGCTGTATATTTCAGCAAAGCCAGATGAGAGAGATCAGCTTAACAATGTTGAGGAGTGTGTAAAGGACATTAGACAGTGGATGCTCGATAACTTTCTTCTGCTCAACTCAGATAAGAGGGAAGTACTTTTACTAGGACCACATGCAGCTAGAAGCAAACTTTCAGATTACGTAGCATCTCTGGATGGTGTTTCTGTTTCAGCGTGTACGGCTGTCAAAGACCTTGGTGTGATTATTGACCCTAGTCTTTCCTTTGAGGCTCACGTATATAATATTACCAGGATCGCCTTCTTTCACCTTAGAATTATTGCTAAAATTAGAAATATGATGTCGTTACAGGATGCAGAAAAACTAGTTCATGCTTTTGTTACTTCTAGATTAGACTACTGTAACGCTTTACTGTCTGGGTGTGCGAGTAAGTGCAGAAATAAGCTTCAGTTAGTTCAGAATGCAGCAGCAAGAGTCCTCACTAGATCTAGAAAATATGAGCACATCAGCCCTGTATTAATCATCTACACTGCTCCCAATTACATCTCACACTGATTATAAAATACTACTACTGACGTATAAGGCACTTAACGCTCTCACGCCGCAGTATCTGAGTGAACTTCTGTACCAGTATGATCCTCCACGCCTACTTAGATCAAAAGGTGCTGGCTATTTGTTGGTACCTCAAATAATGAAGACTACAGCAGGGGGAAGATCTTTCTCTTATAAACCCCACAGTTATGGAACAGCCTTCCAATCAGTGTTCGGGACTCAGACACAGTCTCAGTGTTCAAGTCGAGGTTGAAAACGTACTTATTCAGTCAAGCCTTTGATCAGTAGATTTTTTCTCAGGTAAAGGCTCAGATCTGGAGGGATCATGGATATAGAGTGTTTGGTGAACTGGGATATTTGTATGCTGTCGTCCCCTCACTTTCACACGTTCACTCAGGTTTGTTGATGGTGGTGTGGTGGGTCGTCTCTTATCCCAGAGATCCTCATGTCTGTGTTACCTTCTGGTTCTCCCTTTTCGTTCTGCTGCCATAGCGAGTCTTGCCGGAGTCCAAACTGCACAGTGACTTTAACTCTCATACAACAATAGGTACACTTAATAATCCATATCCTTCTCTTCCTGTCACCCTCTTCTCTCTCTCTCTCTCTCTCTCTCTCTCTCTCTCTCTCTCTCTCTCTCTCTCTCTCTCTCTCGGTCGAGTTAAACATGCTCCTGAGGCTCCAGTGACCACTGTTCCTGCCCCTCTCCCCTCCGTGGATCTTCCCACTTCGTCCAGGCCTGCCTCTGGATAGTGTTCTCTTCGACTGGAGGCCACTCTGTGCAGCTGGGGACGGTTTCTCATCAACGCCTTGGGTGGTTCCATGAAATTCCGGAGTAAGAACGGGAGCTTTGAGGATGGATTGGACTGTAGTTAATGTCAACAGTCTCCTACACTGACTCAGGAATACAGTTCGCTTCTGATCATCATCACTGTACCTCGCAACATTGTATATCTGCTACAAACATTCGGTGTAACCCAGATGAGGATGGGTTCCCTCTTGAGTCTGGTTCCTCTCAAGGTTTCTTCCTTATGCCATCTCGGGGAGTTTTTCCTTGCCACAGTCTCCACCGGCTTGCTCATCAGGGACAAACTTACAGTTATAAAGAACATCTTCACTTTTAATCACCACATTATCTGTGTAAAGCTGCTTTGAGACAATGTTCATTGTTAAAAGCGCTATACAAATAAAAATGAATTGAATTGAATTGAGTTTGTTTGTAAGCAGCTGTTTCTCATGGTTCAGAAGTGAGTGATGGGAAAAGACTCCTCGTACTTCAGTTTGCTGCTGCTTTACAATCAAGTTGTTTGCGACCCAGGAACCGAACGGCGCTGTGTTTAAGATAAAGCATCTATAAACGCTTTTTTGCCCGGAAGCGCACTGAAATCCAAACGCTTATCTTCAGCCCTAAAAAACGCCCACAACCCCACGACCCATCTGCTCAGAAAAGATGTAGCAGATACAGAAGCAGAAATAAACATCTGGAATTTGATTTGTTTTATTTCCACAAAAGCATCTTGCTTCATATCAGAAGATATTACAGACATTGCAGAGTTACAGAAAACATCTGCATAAAGTAAATATAAAACACATGAGTAAGTGAATTTGTGTGTGTGTGTGTGTGTGTGTGTGTGTGTGTGTGTGTGTGTGTGTGTGTGTGAGTAAATAAGTGGATGAGTGTGTTTGAGTGAGTGAGTTTGAGAAATTGAGTGAGTGAGTGGGTGAGTGAGTGGGAGTGTGTGGGTGAATGAATGTGTAAGTGAGTGTGTGAGAGTATGTAAGTGATTAAGTGAGTGGGAGTGTTTGAGTGAGTGAGTGTGTGAGTGAGTATGTGAGTGATTAAGTGAGTGTGGGAGTGGGAGTGTGTGAGTCGATAAGTGTGTGAGTAAGTAATCGAGTGAGTGCATAGATGAGTGAGTGTGTGATTAAGTGAGTGTGTGAGTGAATGTGTGAGTGTGTGAGTGAGTGGGAGTGGGAGTGGGTGAGTGAGTGTGTGATTAAGTGAGTGTGTGAGTGAATGTGTGAGTGAGTGGGAGTGGGTGAGTGAGTGTGTGATTAAGTGAGTGTGTGAGTGAATGTGTGAGTAAGTGGGAGTGTGAGTGGGAGTGGGTGAGTGAGTGAGTGAATGTGTGAGTGAGTGGGAGTGTGAGTGGGTGAGCGAGTGAGTGTGTGAGTCGATGCTAGTAAAGGAGTTAGCCACCAACCTAGCTACTAGCTAATTTGTAAACAGATACAAGTCTGTCCATAGCGCTGAAGAGAGAAATACAGAATAAAAGACATAGATGATAAAAGATTTGTTAGCCTGCAGGAGGTAAATAACAACAAATAAATAAAACAACAATGTTTATAAATAACAGAAAAATAACAAAAGGGGCAGTGCCAAGGCAGTGGGGGTGTTTATTTAAGATCATCCTCCAGTTTCTTTACCCCTGAGTGCGTTTGTGTGTAAAAATACGCCATTGTGTTTAATTAGCAAGTTCTCGCGGACCCAAAATGGCCGACTCGGTTATCTCACTCTCTATCTCTCTCTTCATTCTATCTCACTTTATCTACGCCATAATCGTCAGCCGACACGTGAATTTCCCTCCACGGAGCTCTGCTCAAGGTTCCTCTTTTCACAGCCAGGCTTCAGATCGTTTCCTTCATTTATTTGCTGCTGATCTTCTTTACCTTTTTCCCCTGCGCTGTGATACGCTGTGGAAAACTAACAAGGCTAATTAAAATAAAAAGACGCCCTGCTGCGTTTAATCAATAAGGCTGAATGATTCTCTACAAGCTTCTGGAAGTGGATTACTGAGTAGGAAGTGGATTAGGTTCCTTTCTGATATGATTTGAACAACGGGGCCAGAACATGACCTGCTCCATTCCAGCTGTAATCTCAGATCAGATCTAATAATAATAATAATAATACAATTCAACAATGGGACACAATCAACAGATGAATCCAAGCAGTTTTATTATTATTATATTTTAATTAAAATGACTATATATAATTATATGTTATACAATAAATACATGTAATTGAATTAATATATATACAGTTATATCACAATACTGGTAGATAATTTTATTAGTACAAATGCACACAAGCCTTTTTATATAAAACAAATCCTTCAAATGTGCCAAGAAAAATAATTAAATATTATTATAAATGATATTATAATGCTAGATTATTAGCTGCCACACCCTCCACCTCCACCTCCACCTCCACCTCCACCTCACACTAACACACCTGTTACAATGCAGGCTTTTGATTTGGCTCTCAGAAAGAATTATTAATTAAGATAAAAAAAAATTAATATTGATTTAAGTTGTGTTTCATTATACATTTTTATTATTGTAGGTGTCTCAAAGTTTTATTTTTATTATTATCATTTATTCATTTATTTTTTACAAATTAATTTTGACTACTTTAAATTATTTTGCCTATTTATTTACCTTTACATTTCTTTTTTTTTATTTTCCTTTCTTTCGTTAAAAAAATTATTACTTATTGCTATAAATTATTACTCCTCTTATTATTATTTGTATATTTTTTATCATATAACTTATGTACTGGCAAATAAAAGATTTAAAATAAAAAAATCTAAAAAGTTTAAACAACAAAAAAAAATTTGAACATTGAAAGTTTAAATTAAATTTAATCTAAAAACTAAAATCTAAACGAATAAATACAACTAAATTAAGCATAGCGTTGTGGTATTTGAGGTCAGAATGAATTATGTGGAAATAAAAGTGAATTTTATGTCATTCAAATCAGATTGTATTTAAGAGTAAACGTGTGTAAAAAAAAAAGGTGAATGTGTATATATATATATATATATATATATATATATATATATATGTGTGTGTGTGTGTGTGTGTGTGTGTGTGTGTGTGTGTGTGTGTGTGCTAATGCTTAGATGTCCACCTAAATAACATTTGCAACATTAACAACAATACACGATACAGCTATCATGTTCATATCCAGTCAGAATCTTGGAAAAAGAAGATGTATTTATTTCTAAATGTCATTTTTTCAGTTCTTATGAACACCACGTCTAGATCACGCTCGCAGGTATCACAAAGATCTCACAAGTAGCAATCAGGAGGGATGATGCGACTTCTGCTGGCGAGCAGGAATGAAATGTCATCTCGCCCTCGTAGGATGTTGCCATAAAATAAACATGAAAAAGAGGTGCAGGAAAGATGGCAGTGTTATTACGCCCGCCTCGGGCACGCCGCTGACCTGAATTACCCAGTCGTTTTGTCGCTGATAAGTATGTCATATCCGTACGCCGCTCCTCAGGGTTACATGTAGAGCGAGGAGCGACCGTGAGTAATTACCCCGTGCCCTCCAGAGGAACTTTAATGCCTGCCTAGTTTTATATATATATATATGATTTTTTTTTTTGTTTTTTGTTTTTTTCTCTGTGTCTATAAAAAGCCGAACAGCTCGACACTTTTTTTCTGACCCACTTCCACAGCTGTATAATCACTGCGAATTATTGTCGAATTATTTCACGTTTTCTGGGGAAAAGTGTTTGAAGGGCTTTGTAGGAAAGTGTGGCAGCAGGAACACAGCATGCTTTCATAAATGCAGATTCAGCACATATGCAGTACAGTACTGAATCTTCTAGAATATGTGCTGATTTTTATTCTTGCAGCATGAAGAAACATTGAAGAAATGTTAGGAATTTATTTGTATCAAAAGAGGCGTGGCCTGTGCAACTGTATGTCTCAATGAAGGTGTGGCCTCTGTGGCCTAGGGGTGTGGTCTCATTTTTTTAAATATGTCTCCTTCATTAATGATAACAGGTGAGGCTATTGTTATTAATGAAGGAGGTGTGGCTTCTGCAGCTGTAGATATTAATAAAGATGGGCCCTCTTTGCCTGTGGGCGTGGCCTTCTTTATTAATATGGCTCCTTATTTAATAATAACAGGTGAAGCTTTTGTAAAGCTTTTATTTATATTTTAAAGCTGGTATTACAGATATGCTAACTGGGCAGGAATATACTTGGATAAACTCATCTGTGTGCTCCTTTTAGATCATTTTGACTTTGTATATTAAAGAACGTATATTGAATATTTAGTACACATCACATCAAATCAAATTTGATGCTCCATTAACGGTTACAATAATCACATTATTTCAAAGACAACTGGAAAGAAAGCACAGATTCTCAATATTGCCATAACGACAATGTCAAGTTTCTTTATTTGAGCATTCTATCAGACCAGAGTTTTTTCTGGTTCTGAAATTAGCCCCACCCTCTAGCACAAAGCCCCACCCCCTAGCACGGAGAGCTCTCCTCATCTCTGTTGTTTGAAATTTCTTTCGATGCTGTATCTGGGTGAAGCTGTTCATCTTTTCATTGCACTTCCTCACATATGCAATAAAGGAATGGAAAAAAAATGACAAACTGCCACTTTAAACTGACTTAACAACAATAAAGAACACAGCTTGATTTTTTTTATTAATCATCCAGTTAGAATTTTGGAGAAAGTCTAGTACAAAGAAATACAAAAGTCACCAGAAAACTTTTTTTTTTCTGTATTTTTCAGGCCTTTAAGGATTAATCTGTATTCATGTGTGAGAATTTCTCACGGGGAAAATAAGGTCAGGAGTGAACTGTACAGAGTCCTCATCATCCACCGTGTTTCATGTTACCTGCTTCTCCTTCGCTTTGTCTTTGACATTGCCTTTTTAAAAATTCATAAAGTCTGACCATTTACATAAAAGGTAAATCTGCTGATTGGTTGTAATACAGCAGGCTCTGGCTCACATTAGTGTCCAGTCAAGGTTACAGGAGTGTGTAGGGAATAAAAACCGCTAGTCAGCTTCCACATTAGCGCTTACGGTTTGTGTCTGGTGAAAAGCGTGGCAGGAAAAAAATACATTACACTAAAAAACTTTTTTATTGGATTATAACATTAGTATGGCCTTTATATTTGTACTTACAGACTTAAAAAATAAAAATACAATCAGTAATCTCAAAATGCTTTAGTTACCTCATTGCTGTTACTGGGGCCACGCCTCTTTACCCGTGAGTGGCAAGCACAAAAAATGCCTCCTGCCACACTTTCTAAAAAAATGTATTATTACAGTTGGAGAGGCCACATCTACATGTACATAGGCCACGCCTACATCATTAATACCAACAGGTACAAAGGATATGACTCCTTTATTAATACTAACAGGTGAAGAGGCCACGCCCAGTACATGAATACATTTGCAGAGTCCACGCCTCCTTTTTCAACACAAGCAGGTGCGGAGGCCACACCTACTTCATTAATACTTTTGCAGAGCCCATGACTTCTTCATTACTAATTGCAGGTGCAGAAGCCACGCCTCTTTCATTAAGACTGACAGGTGCCATGGCTATAAGTTACGCCTCCTTATTTACTACTTACAGTTGCAGAGATCACACCTAGTTTTTTAATATCCCAGGTAAAGTGGCCACACCTCCTTTATTAGTACTTACAGTTGCAGAGGCCACGACTCCTTCGTTACTACTTACAGGTAACGAGGCCACACCCACTTCATTAATATCGAAGCCACACCTCCTGCACAAGGCCACACCTTCTGTGTCTAACTATGTATTGCTTTCAGCTCATTTATTGACTCAGTGGATTAAAGCGTCACTCCGACAAACATCAATGTGAAAAGATCGTTACTCATATCACTGTCTAACGATTGAATCATTGAGCTCTTACACTCCTTTTAATGTCTGATTAAAGGAGCAGTCAGACAAACAGGAATAAAACATACTAGTGCCACCTCAGGCCATCGATGAACTCTTAGAAAAGGAAGAAAAAAACCAACTTTTCTTTTCTCACTAACATCTAATGATAATTTTCTTCCCTGCAGAATGAGATGGGGTGCCAATAATTTTGCAGTACAGAACGTGAAAGCGTGTAGAAGGTGATGCTGTTTACATTTACGCATAAAACCAGGCTCAGTCGTGGAGAAGAAATATAATTACCATTCAAAGCATCTGTAACCACCATCTGTAATTCATCCTGTATATGTGTGTGTGTGTGTGTGTGTGTGTGTGTGTGTGTGTGTGTGTGTGTTTGCGTGCATGCTTTGTTATTAAAAAAAAAAAGTAAGAAAAAGATATACACACCTTCATTATGGTGTTGTTCATTTTCAGGTATCCATCTCGTTAAATACGTTAACGTTTTATACACACACAAACACACACAAACACACACACACACACACACACACACACACACACACACACACACAAAGACACACTCTCTCTGAGTCCAGATCCCTCCGCTGAATGCACATTAAATCTAATAACACAGAGTCGAGCTGTACATTAGACAGAAAACATCCCGGTGTTTACATCCGAGTCCTAATCACACACACATGTGCAGGTAAAACCATTATGAGGTCATGCAGATAATTCAATCTGCTGTGCGGAAATGAAGAGACACACACACACACACACACACACACACACACGCACATACTCACAGTGCATCTTCGTTTACTGCTTGCCCTGAATATGCTATAATGAGTTTTTTTGGAGTGAATTTCACTAAATAAGGAATAAAACATTCTGTGGTGTTTGTTAAAGTAAAAATAATCAATGACGAAGGTGCTGAAGTGTTATTATGTTTTTGACAAAAATAAAGTGAAACTCCTCCGACCGGTCGAGTTCTAGATTGTGATTGGTCAGAAAAGAAGGCGTTTTCTATAATTGCAGTCTGTCTACCTACTTATATGTCTGTCTGTCTGTCTACATATTTACTTACCTAACTGTCTGTCTGTCACCCTACCTTTCTGTGTGTCTGTCTTTCTACCCACCTACTAACCTGCCTACCTGTTTGTCTATCTGTCTTTTTAGCTGTCTGTTTGTCTGGCTACCTACCTATATACTTGCCTGCCTGTCTGTCTGTCTGTCTGTCTGTCTGTCTGTCTGTCTGTCAGCCTACCTGTCTGTGTGTCTGTCTAGCGACCTGTATGTTTTAAACACTGTATCTTTGCATGCACCTGTTCTCAAACTAACACTTTCTGTGTTCCTGTTCTTCCCTCAGTGGCGCTTCCTCAGAAATGTCTGGACGACTGAAAGCCAGCCAGAGAAAGAATAAAATCTCAGTGAAGTCTCCTGAGCTCTGCTGAGCTCCACGTCTTAATGACTGGAGCCAAAAAGCTGATACAGACTCAACACCTCACTTCTCACCATCCCTCTTTTTTGTTCTTTCTCTCACTTCCTCTCCCCGTGTGTACGTGCGACTGTCAGCTTAAATAATGTCATCGTTTAGCACTGCTGTGTGTGCATAGGAATTTGGAGACAGCCTCAAGCCTCCACCAGCTCCGGCTCGAATTCATCACGGCCTTTAATCGCCTCTGCTTGCTTTCCCCGCTGCTCTGTGCCACGTGTGTCCTGTGTGTGTGTTCTGGTGTGTGTGTGTGTGTGTGTGTGTGTGTGTGTGTGCCGTGTGTTTGTGGTGGGAGTCACCGAGGACAAATTTTATGGCTTCCTTTAGGTTGAATTCACTCCTTGGGGGATAAAACGTTATAACTGCCCTGTGCTTCTGCTGTGTGAAGGGTTTTTTGTGTGAAATCACCAACACTTTAGGTTTTTAGTGGAATCTGTGCTTAAAGCTGAAACTAAAGTGTAGTTCAGTGTAGTTTCTCCCATCACCCCTACAGAACGTTTCATAAATCCTACAGCTAAACAGAACACACTTTCACCTTCATCCCCTGAAACATGCTTCTAGCTGTGTTTCTACAGTACCTACCTGTCTACCTCTCTCCCACTCACATGTCCACCTACCCACATGTCTCTCTGTCTACCTACCCACATGTCTCTCTGTCTACCTACCCACATGTGTGTCTGTCTATCTACCCACATGTCTACCTGTCTTCTTACCCACGTCTCTCCGTCTACCTACCCACATTTCTTTTTGTCTACTTACCCACATGTTTCTCTGAATACCTACCCACATGTCTACCTGTCTTCTTACCCACATGTTTGTCTGTCTGTCTGTCTACCCACATGTCTCTCTGTCTACCGACCCACATGTCTACCTGTCTTCTTACCCACATGTCTCTCTGTCTACCTGTCTATTTACCTACATGTCTAACTATCTACTTACATGTCTGTCTAACTACCTGTCTATCTACCTACATACCTATTTGTGTGTGTGTCTGTCTGTCTGTTCACCTACTTACCTGTCTGTCTATCTACCTACCATTCTAACTACCTGTCTGTCTTTTGATCTGTCTCTCAACCTACCAACCAACCTACTCTCTAACTACCTGTCTATCTTTCTACCTGCCTGTCTAAGTACCTATATTTCTGTCTGTCTACCTGTCTACATACCTACATACTTACCTGTTTGTGTGTCTACCCAGAGGTCTGTATGTCTGTCTCTCAACCTACCTACCTGCCTGTCTACCTACCTTCATGTCTGTCTTTCTACTTACATACCAACCTGTTTGAGTGTCTGTCCACCTGTTTGTCTGTCCACTTATTTACCTGTCTGTCTGTCTGTCTGTCTGTCTGTCTGCCTGTTTGTCTGTCTGTCTGTCTGTCTTTCTCTCAACCTATCTACAGTACCTGCCTGTCTACTTATCTACATGTCTGCCTGTCTACGTACCTACTTACCTGTTTGTGTGACTATCTACCTGTCTGTCTGTCCACTTACTTACCTGTCAATCTACCTACCTACCAGTCTGTCTGTTGGTCTTTTTCTGAACCTACCTACCTGTCTGCCTGTCTGTCAACCTACTTGTCTGTCTGTCTACCTAAATACATGTGTACTTATTAACTTACACACCAGCGTACCTACCAGTGTCTATCTGTCTGTCTGTCTGTCTGTCTGTCTGTCTGTCTGTCTGTCTGTCT
>JAAIIK010000072.1:4044626-4058399 GCA_014706435.1 Silurus glanis | reverse complement strand
TGATTATTTTATATATATATATATATATATATATATATATATATATATATATATATATATATATATATATATATATATATAGAGAGAGAGAGAGAGAGAGAGAGAGAGAGAGAGAGAGAGAGAGAGAGAAAGTGGCTGTATTGACATGTCTTTAAATGAGAATTCTGTGAAATGCCACAGTATTATAAAATAAGAACAGCAACATGAGGAGAGAAGAAAAGATTCCGAAATGGCATGTATTGCACTAATACCCAAGAAATAAACATTAAAGCAGATTTAACACATCATAACATTTAATTGCAGCATGTGCAGAACAGCAAAAAACAGAGCATTTTTAAAAATGTTTTAACTTCAGAATTAGATAGAATATAATGGATAAAATAATTTGTAATAGAATGAAATGGAATGCAAATTTTGTTATAACAGCAGCACACTGGATGTGCTAATTTACATCAATATTATGACACAAAACAAAATATTTTAAATAGTAATAACTTGACTTGGACCATGCCATTTGTGAAGTTTGAGGAAAGGGTTTAACCACAGGCATATTTTATTTCAAAGAGTAATTGAACACAGATCTGATATTTCTCAACAACCAAAATAATTACACATTTTAAAGGTCATAATGCTGTAAACTGTAACTGTGTATATAGGAAACAAGTAACTACTGCTATAGGATACACAGACAAAAAAATATTTTATTTACTTTTAGGGCTGTTGCGATCGATTATTTTAATAATTTTAGAGTATTTTACCGATTATTTCAACAATTAATCGGGTAATCGGATAAAGAAGATAAGAAAATCAAAATATAAATACATAAATAATATAAATACATAAAAAAATTATAAATAAAAATTAATTTCAGATTACTCTTTGAAAAAAAATAAAAAAAATAAAAATGAAACGTATGTTTTAGTTTGAAATGATCCCAAACTTTAGAAACTTTCTGTCACTTTCTTTGGACTGAATCCTATGAAAGCCCGTTTCTGCCACATAGAAAAAAAGTTTCCTAATTCAGATTTTTTTTTTTCTCACAATTCTGCCTTTTTCTCGCAATTCTGCATTTTTTCGTAAACATGCGACATTTCTAGTGCATCCACCGGTAACCATGTTGTTGGCCTGAAGTATGAAGGTGTATGAACGAGGTCTCTTCTGCTTCACCTGTCTTGTTCCGTCTCCTCCAGAGCTGATTGTTAGACAGAGTTCTCTAAAGAGATCGGAAGCTTAGTTTAATACCAAGCGATTCTATTGATCGTAGCCTATTAAATTTTTTTGAGTTTAACGGGTGGTGCGTGAGTAATAAAGTTCCATGAGAAATGCTCTGCTCCGTGTGCAGTTAAATGGACTAAACGATTAATTTTTGTAATTGAATTACTCAAGGAATCGTTACAGCCCTAATTACTTTACTTAGTTATTTATTTGATAAACCAGAATTTAATCCTGAAACTGAAATTGAACATCAAGAACATCAGGAACAACAACTACAGCAGGATGTGTCTATATGGTAAGTACTGAACGAAGTTATCACTCCCTCACATCCAAAAACACAGTTCTTTGGAGACATTCTTCTCAAGCAAGTGCTGTACAGCGCTGCCGACGACTTCAGTCACCGAATAGAGCACGATGATTGGCATTCTCTTTATCTCGCTCTGGCTGCTGTGTGAGCATGCTCTTCTGGGAGGAGTGCCCATACAAATAATTACACCCTTCATGATGTCATGAAAGCCCATACTTAAAAAAAAAAAATAATAATAAAAAGATCAATAAAGTTTACGGAACCTATACAAATCCAGCAGGATGAATCTGGCACAAAAATATGTCTGTCACAAATAGTTTTTTAAACTTTGGTCTTGTTTAGCATCCAACTTGAGAATCCATCCAACTCTTTAACACTGTAAATAACTTTAACCCCCCTTTAAATAGTTGTGGCCTTTACAATACATAAAAATGTCAGAGTGGCCCATCTGGAAACTGAGTTTGACATTCACTTTGCATTGAATTTAGTATATTGTACACACATACCTGCAGATAATGCTCTTCATTTGGCTGTCTTTCTCTTCCTGTTGCCGGTGCAAACGTTCCTCACTTTCCTCCAGGCGAGTCTTGTACTCCAGCAACAGCCTCTGCATTTGCTGCTCTTGTGCCACAAGCCGCCGTTCATACTCTTCTAAGCGGCGCCCAGACACACGCAGCCTCTCTTTCAGCTTTATGATCTCTTGCTCATACTACATTTGTTAATAATAGTAAGAAGAAAAGGAAAATATTAAATCTACATTTTTATACATATAAGGGTGAAAATAATTTATTTATTAATTACTGTACAGTCTGTTAAGTATTATAATACTAAGTAAACATTCTTTTGTGATGTCATGGCAAATTTAAATATCTGAAAATGTTTTGGGCTTTTATTGGAGCAGTTTTGTCTCTAGAAGCTTCGATGAGTACCTTCTCCACATGCCTGCTTTCCTTCTTGCTTCTTCCTTCCTCCTCATCCTCCTCGTACTGGCCATTATTCAGGACCCATGCTGCCGTACGCTCCACAGGGGACATGGTGACTGACTCGACAGGAGAGTGAACCTATGGGCACACACACACACACACACACACACACACACACACACACACACACACCCATAGTATATAGTTTACACATAATATATAGTTTAATATATTGAAATTCTGTAAAGCAAAGATGCTTTCAAAAAGAATAAAATTAACAGGTATGAGGTTGACAAAGACATGGTTTAACTTAGGATGGTGTGGAACAAGTCAAGTGTCCTGCACATAGCACAGACTTGATCTCAGAAAAACATATTCAGAATGATTTGAAGCACACACTGTGGACCCGGCCTTCTTGCCAGACATCAGTACCTGACTTTACTTATGCTCTTGTGTCTAAATTTGCAAAAATTCCTAGGGTCACATTTCAGAATATCTTTCCTAAAAGAGTGTAGGCTGTTATAACAGCAGAGGGAAAACAACTATATCCCTGTCCATGGTTTTGGAATGTGATGTTAAATCAGGTGTCCACATACTTTTCGCAATACATATAGAAATGAATGTGCATACCTGTCTGTTAGTTCTGTTGCTTGGAATGGGACTGTCTCGAGAGCAGAATGACTGTTGTCTGGAGCAAGCTTCACTTTGCTGTTGAGAGTCTGTATGGACACTGCTGCTGCTGTGCTGTGAGGTGCCATGTGGTAATGAGCGTGACATCCCTTCATTTGCCCTACTTTGCTGTTCCACCTTTACAATATGAGCTGTACCTGCACCACTCTGCCTAGCCACAGCCATTACTTGTGGCCCTGACTGGGTGTCAACTAAAGCTGTATGCCAGCAGAGAGAGTGTTTTTCCTCCTCTTCCTGATTAGTGGTGGAGGGCAAACTTTTCCTCGGTGTATTGCTAGGGCTGGCACTGTGTGAGCTTGCTGTGCTCAGGTTCTCTAAACTGGAGTGGGCCTGAAGCAGCACCTGTGCTGAGTGCAGTGCGTGAGTGTTGCTTAGCTGGTATACAGGGTTCTTAAAGCAGAGTGGCTGTAGACTGCGCTGCTGGCTCATAGATGGTTGCAGAGGCCGACGTACTTGTGGTGCACTCTGAGGTATGTTTTCCCTTAGTGTGACCACTTTGGCCTGCTGTTGCTGTGGATGGTGATGATGGAGGTGTGGGAGAGGGGGAGGAAGTGGGCCAATGGATGCTTGTGAACCTATGCGGCCTATTCTTGATGGGGCTTCACAAAGAAGCTGAGAGTCCTGTAGGTCCATCAGGGAGATGCTGCGCCCATTAGGGAGATGGCTCTTTTGCTCCTTGTCAGAGAAGCTCATGCTATGCAGGGATTGCTGTTGGCACAGTAAGGGGGGCTTTTCATGTGACAGAACATCTGCATGTTCATGAACTGGAAATTTTGCATTCTGAATTTCACTGTAAAAATAAAAAAAAAAAAATAAATCACTAAAGTCTCTAATAACTGCTCAGCTAACGCTGCATATGTAAGCTATTTCAAGCAATTTTAAATCCTCTTAGTCTGGCAAATCCCATTAACATGTAGCAGGAGCAGGTTTTCTTACAGGTAAGGCTATTTACCTGCCATCTGGGTCTTCAAATATCCTCTGCAGTCCTGAAGAGACACTGCCATTGATGTTGTGGGTGGAGCCGTGATCTTGGAAGTGTCTCAGCTGCTGCTGGATTGGTGTGGGGCTGGACAGTGACCGTGTGATGTCACCCAGGATACGGGGCAGAGGCCCCAGTTTGGCCACTGTTGCCTGCAGGAAGGAATTGTCACCCTGGGGTTGGTGTGTTTTTTCAGTCCAAGTGGTTTAAGGAAGGAGAGGGCCAAGAGACACCATAATGCATTGGTGGTGGAACAGCAGAACCATGGAGACACATTATGTCAGGCAGAAAAATAGAGGGAGCAAAATAAGAAAGGTGAAAAAAAGAGAGAAAAGAAGATGGGAATGGGGACACAGAAAACAAAGATTAGGAATAAATAGAAAAAGTAATACATGCTTGCAAAAAATATGAGCCATTCCAAAATAAACCAATTAAAATGGTGGAACTGAAAGATAAAATGCAGTGCATGCGTCCAGGCCAAATATCAAGACTGAATATCTATGACGTAGGAATCACAGATATAATGACCAAAGGTAAACTTATCATATGGAGAGATTAATGAAGTCAAAACCTATAAGGCCCAGGACCAGCAGAAGTTAGAGCCAGGTTAGAGGTGTGGGAACCAAGACTACACATTCCATTTTAATCCTTTTTACATGAGCACTTTAAATAACATATTGTAACCTGTATTCAATGCAATAAGTTAACAAAGGAAGGAAAGTGTCACTGCATTTCAATGAGTTAAATAAGAAAGAAAATGTCCATGCTCTATCATCAAGATTGAGTACTTGCACTCAACACATATAAAAGGAAAATTATTAGACTAAGACCTCTTCCACAGAAAATTCCCCTCTTCTTGGTAGGCCATGGATTTGAAAAATAAAATGAATAAAAAATAAAAAACTTAAAAAACAAACAAAAAAAAGTTTTGTGGGCTTTAAAGATAAATGGAGAAATTATAAGGGCAAGGCTGTTCTGTTAGGGCGAGATGATATCCTCTCCCCTCAGGATTGTGCTCTCATTTCTTGTAGTACAGCTCAAAGCATCAGAATAGAACTCGTTAAGTGGTGACACTCCAGAGCCAATGCCAAGCAGGCTAAACTGACCATCTGCTAAGTCCAGAGATGGGAAGTAATGAAGTACAAATACTTTGTTACAGCACTTAAGTAGATTTTTCTGGTATCAGTACTTTACATCACTAACTTTTTACTTTCACACATTACATGTTTTTACACAAATATCTGTACTTTCTACTTCTTACATTCTTAAACCAGACTCATTACTTTAGTTTTAATCTATTTGGTAACATGATCCATAATTTTCTCCCATTGTGCATTATTTTTAGGCCATCAACCTTTTTCTTTTCATTGCATGTTTTTTTCAATCTACCTCAATCTTCAATAATCTACTGGTGTACCAATTTCCTGGCTCACACACACCGCAGACGTAGGCAAGGAAGAAGGCAACAAGAAGTCTGGGGTTAACGTGGATGAGACAGATAGAGTCAACGATGTAAAAATGACTGAGAACAAAGACATTCCTGATCATCATCATCTGCTTGTGTTCTATATAGTGGATGTTCAGCCAGGATACATTCAATAGATAACAAAATGTTTTATTCTTTTGTATTAATATATATATAATATGATGTGAGGTCCAGTTACCAGCATGACACTAAAACAGGTAGTAATGTCTGTAATTCTAGTAGTAATTTTGACTTAAATACATGTCAGAGCCCAAACTTCTTTACTTTAACTTGAGTAAAAAAGTGTAGTCAGAACTTCAGCTTTTACCAGTCTTTTAAAACATAAGTATCTGTACTTCTATTTAAGTAAAGGACGTGAGTACTGTTGCCATGTCTGACCAAGTCATCACTCAGGATTCACAATACTGAGACAGTGTCTATTCCCCCCAAGCAAAACCAAAATGTAGAAATTCTCAGAAAGTTTGTTTCTTCAACTTAATTAACATTACATTAGATAAGACTGAATACAAAGCCAGCACCTTACATCTGAAGATAAGACTGTTAAATATTAGCTCTCTTATGTCAGTGGATTAAAAGTTTGCTGTTAGATTAATATACTGTATATTTCGATCTTCATAGAAGATAACAGGCATAATGCTCCTCTGCCCACTCTTTAAGAACTGTATACATCCAGAGTGAGAAAAAGGACTTAGAAAATCACACTGGATTCCTCACATCCAATCCATGTGCTTTTAGAAATGTTGTCGTCTGGCTGATGCTACAGAGCACCGAACACCAGCCAGGCACAAGAAAATTCTTCCTTCCTTCCTAAAGTAACCTACCTCATTAACACTTAAATGCTGTCTGCATTGTGCAATAAAAATAAATATGAACAATACCATTTTTACTCATTTACTTCTGTATTATTCTGTGCAATAATTCTGTTTATTTTTCTTTACAAAAATGTGCAATAACACTTTTTTAATTCTTTTTTATTATTTTATTTATTTATTTTTTTAATGTGCAACTGGAAGCTCCTGCCACCAAAACAAGATTCTTTTAAGTGCAAACATACTTGGCAATTAAGCTCTTTCTGATTTTGATTAATAATGTTAAGGAATTTGTAAAGGACATTAGACAGTGAATGCTTGATAACTTCATTCAGATAAATTCTGATAAGGCAGGAGTACTTTTGCTATGACCACATGTAGCTTGAAATAGGCTTTCTGATTAGACAGTATCTCGAGCTGGTCATTTTATCTTACAATGTGCAACAGTAACAGACCTTGGTCATAAGGTGCTGGCTATTTGTTGATACCTCAAAGTGAAGACTACAGTAGAGAGGTGAACAAAAGCCCCCACATTACAAAGCCCCTTACAAAGCCCCACATAAATGGAACAGCCTTCAAATTAGTGGTCGTGACTCAGACACAGTCTCAGTGTTTAATTCTTGATAGAAAATATATTTGTTTACTCAAGCCTTTTGTGAAGATCCCTCATGTCTGTCACCTTCTGAATCTCCCTTCTACCGTATTTTTCGGACTATAAGCCGCTACTTTTTTCCTACGTTTTGAACCCCGCGGCTTAAACAACGAAGCGGCTAATCTATGAATGTTTCCTGGGTTTTTCCCGGTTTCACAAACTTCAAGCCAAAAAACTGAGCGACATAACATTAGACCAATGAAATTTCCGAACGGAAATGAAAAAACGCACCTCACCTGTGTTCTGAGCTGCACGGCATCGAGAGAAAAAACTTTTTTTTAAACGCACGACGATGCCAAAAGATAAACTCCCCAGAGAAATAGTTGTGAAAGGAAGGAGGAAGACAGTGAACAATGACTTTCTTGGTCGGCTACTGTTTAGATACAAGCCGTTGTAGCGCGTTGAGTCAGGGTGAAGGGAGAGCTCACTAAAACTCCAGTTGCAACAGAAATCATATAAGCACAGACAGGTTTTCAAAACTCGTGCTTTTTTATTTTTCTTGGCAACAGCGTTACGGGTTAGTCAAAGAAACTTAGAAATGAGCATCAGAAAATAATAAGGACATATTCCTCATCTTGAACACACGCAGTAATACCGGAAGAATGCAGTGCCAGGCTATTCCCAAAATACCGCTATGCTCCTAAAGGAAGCGCAACATATTTCACCCGTTACACCGTGTAACAGACACTGTCTTTCGTTAAAGCCTGTGTAAAGTACATTAGTGTAGACACCTGCAGCTTATAGACAGGTGCGGCTTATTTATGTTAAAAATAATAATACATTTAAAATTCAGTGGGTGCGGCTTATATATGGGTGCGCTTTATAGTCCGGAAATTACGGTAGTTATGCTGTTGTAGCTAGTTCTGCTGCAGTCCTTAGTTGCCCCTGATCATACTGCTACTACTTTTATGTTATAATAAGGTAAAATAATAATTTATGTTTCCCTATAAACTTGGGACTCATATAGACACATCTATAAATGTAAATGTTATATTTATATTCTATTTACTTTCCTGAGTTTCCAGAGGAAATCAGTTCTGTACCTTGTCTAGCTGAGACACGACCTCCCACAGGAGGGCATGCAGTAGAGAGAGCTCACGGCCTAAGTCAATGTATCCCTCAAAGCCTGGTGTGTTAGAGATGGTTTCAATGTTGGAGATCTCCAGCAGGAAGCGGGTCATGCCTGCCCACTCATGCTCCAGAAAATCATTCATGAAGGCCATGTACTCCTCTTTGTTGCCAAACCTAAGGACAACATGATGAGATAGAAATTTTATGATTTTTTTTTGAAGGATTTTTTTTTAAAACATAGCTTTACTCTTTGTAACTTGTCTAAAGGGTCTGTAGAAAGAATGTATGTCTAGAATGTATTGAACACATTAGTTAAACATTCATTCAGAACAGCAAAATATTTAGTTCTAGAACAGCATAATATGCTTAAATCTGAAACCCTTCAAATAAAATTTCTTAAAGCATGCATTTCCATATTAAGGTGCATTGCATACTTGGTGAAGTTGGCGAGATTCTGGATAACTTTAGCAATGAGGGTGAGTGTGCGTGAGGTACGGTCATCGGGATACTCCTGCATGAGATTGAAGAGGGATGGTGACATGATGGCTGGACAGAGAAAGCGGAGAAACAGTGAAGCACTGATTAGTCGCTGGCTAATGTCCTGCTTCCCCCGAGCTTGGCACTGTTGCTTCCATGAGGAAAACACCTCCTTCAGCTCACGTGGAAAAACACTATTTGAGAGAGCATGCAAAATAAAGCAATGAAATAAGTCAATAAAAATCACAGTTAATGGTTTTCATAAATCTCTATAAAGCTGTTCATTTCATGTCAATATTTTAATATAAAGTCTTATATTTTTCATATTTATTTTCTGGAAAATTAATGTGTTTGTTTTTTATTTAGCAAGCTTTCAATCCTGAATTTTCTTATACAGTAACCCCCCGCTTTACCGCGGTTAGAATCTCGCGCCCCCTGATCGCAGAATCGCATTTGCCACATAACTAATTTGTGTCGCTGGTTTTCCCAGTCTCTCGCGGATAGCACGATAGACCAAAAAACTTATAGGGAATTGTTTTTATGTTGAAATAATGAAATTTATTAATAAAAATATAATTATTAAATATAAAATTATTATTAATATTTTCCCCATGTCTTACGAGATATTACCATGTCTTATTTAAATAGCAATATAAATTACCACGTTCGCTTTTTCACTTTCTCTGTCACATATGTAGCTTGCCAAAATTCGAAAGCAAAGCTCACACAGCAAGCTGATGACAGTTCATACTCTACGTGGATCAAGGTAGATACAGTTTTCATAAATGTATGAGCAACTGACCCTTCGCAAAAAACCACCCTCCTTAGTTATTGTTGCTATGTCCACCATGACACTGACAGGCGTTCTTGTCAAAACAGTTCAAAAGTTCAAAACATTCAGCAAAATCGTCTATTACTGGCAATTCCCCTGTTGGTCGTGAGTGACGTCACTTCACAATACAAACACACCCAATAATGTCAATGAATGCTGTTATCGATTAGTTGTGCTGCACAGCCGCTTCCGAAAATGGTGGACAGCACACACAGTAGGAAAAAGTACAGGGTCAACCGGCAGCAGGAACAAGTGTGCGTCCCAAGTCATCCAAGGCATGGGAGCATTTTATATTAAACGCAACACAGAAAACTGTAAATGGAAGTTATGCAAAGTGGAGCTTGTGTGGCATGGAAGTACCACAGTGATGCAGGAGCACATAAAAAAAATAAATAAATAAAAAAAAAAAAAAAAAAAAAAAAAAAACGCAGTGGTGTCACAGATGAAGGTGAAACATCAGCACAGTAAGCAAAAACTGTATAATCCTATCAGGAAAAATAGTATAATTTACTGAAGTGGTTTTGTGTAAACTGTTTGTTTGATAAATTCAGGGCAGTTGCAATAGTTCCTTTTCACAAACTCGAGCTGCGTCACCACTGCTTTTTTTCGTAACGATTTCGCGTGCCCAGACTCTGAATCACGTGTTTAATCTGTCCAACAGGAACAGATTAAACAGATTAAACAGACCCCGTCACTGGTGGGGTGTCCTGCAGAACACTCTTCGATTAGGGCCCAGCTTCTGCTGAGGTAAAGCAGCAATCCACATCGTGGGGATTGCCTTCTTACACTGCGCTCCATCTCTCTTCCTTCGAGTAGGGGGAGGGTATGGATGCCAGAGAACCTGCTGACACTCCCTCACAGCCAGTCCTGTTTAAGAGGTGGTGACTTGTGCTGTCGCCAAGTTTGAAATCGCTTGGTCTGCCTTTTTTCCTGGACCTGCACACTGAGGTGTCCAGGTACTGGAGCAGCCCATACTCGGCCCGCCTTTTCAGTTCGGTGATGCGGTGAATACGGTCAATGACAGGTTTAAGGAGGCAAAACAGCAGACGGCGTTCCAGCGCTTCCTTTCTCGCCGCTCCTATGGGGCTGCTTCACGGGGCCAGCCCAGCACAAGCAGGTGATGTGACACCCAAAAACAGAGCATCACCACTCTGACCCTCCCTGCTAGGGACCCTGGGCGACGCTCTAGGCCGAAGCCCAAGGAGCTGACAGATCTGAGGACCGTTATCTTCAATAAGAGGGCTTCCGCCCAGAGACCCTTACAGGTCAAGGGCCTATGCTGGGGGGGGTGTACCTCAGTATACGATGCCCATCCCTCCTCAGCACTCTCAGAAGTTCAGCTTGATAACCCTGCCACATATGGTGTTTCAGGGCACAGCGATCTCTACCGTAGCGGATGGGGGACTCGCCACCTCTCAGGAGGACCCTAGAATGGCTGCAAAGCACCACTCCGGCCGCTCTAGGCATACCAGAGATCAGTCTCGAGAGACTGGATCCCTTAAGAGACTGGAAACGCCTGCCAGACATGTCTAAGTGGGTCCTGCACCCTGTAAAGAGGGGCTACACGATTCAGTTTGAGTCTTGTCTCCCCGGTTCAACAGGCAGGCTCTGGTCATGGAACAAGAAGTACACACTGTCTTAAGGAAGGAGGCCACTGAGGTGGTTCTACACCCAGTACTTTATAGTTCCCAAGAAGGATGGGGGGTTCCGTCCCATTCTGGATCTGCGTCAGCTCAACTGCTCACTATTGAGGCTCAGGGTTAAGATGCTCACCCTTAAGCAGGTTGTGTCTCAAATCAGATCCGAGGACTCATTTGTCATGATAGATCTCAAGGACGCTTTTCTCCACATATCCATCCTTCCTTCACACAGGAACTTCTTGAGGTTTGCTTTCAGGGCCAAAGCTTACCAATATCTGGTCCTTCTGTTTGTAAGACTAAATGCCAAGAAGAGTGTGTTTTCTTCAGTATAGAGAACCTACAGGCCTTAGAGGTGTGGAGAGAACCGAGGTTCCTCACTCAGGGCCCTGTGTTGGGAGCTCCTTATCATCGCGTAACGCTAACGACGGATGCCTCCCTCAGGATGGGGCGGTCAAGGTCTGTGGAGCGGGCTCCATTTCACCATTTTCCCAGACCAAGAGGCCGCCATGTGCTGATCCATACAGACAACACACCAGTGGTCTCCTACATCAACCACCTGGGGGAGTCTGCAATCTTGCCCCCTATACAGGCTGACACGTCAGATCCTCCTGTAGGCCCTAGGGAAACTGCTCTTTGTGAGGGCAGCATATAACCCAGGGTACCTAAATCAGGGAGCAGACACCCTCTCAAGGCAATGGCAGAGACCCGGGGAATGGAGGCTCCACCCAGACGTGGTAGAGCAGATATGGAGGAAGTTTTACAGTGCACAAGTGGACCTGTTTGCGACTAAAGAGACATGGCACTGTCCCCTCTGGTTTTCCCACATTTACCCACAGTTTGCCGAGATGTGGCCGGGCAGACCATAAATTGCGGATCTGGTAGCCCTTCTCGAGAAACCTCCTTAGGAGAATCCTCCCAGGAAGGATCTTCTACCTCAGGCAGGGAGCACGGTGGTCACACCTCTGCCCAGCGTTATGGAGGCTGTGGCTATGGCCCCTGAGGGGCTTTTGCTGAGGTAGTAGAGACTACACTACCTCCAGAGCCCCATCCACGAGGAGGTTGTATGCTGCAAAATGGTGCCTGTTCACTGTGTGGTGTCGGCTATTGCGGCTAAACGTGCTCCGCTTGCTGGGCAGTCGCTGGGCAAGTTGAGGCCTCAGGTGTGACCTAGAGACCCTTTGTGGGACCTGGCCCCTTATTCTGGAGGCCCTGTCTAAGCCTCCCTTTGAGCCTTAAGGCCACTCCGTCCTTCGGCCTAGCTGTGCCCATCCACACTTGGCAGGTACTAGTCAGTCTGGCCGTATTGGACACTCGTTCCCAAAGCGTTGTTGACGCAGCTCGAGTTCCTGAGAGGAAGCGTCTTTAGGTTACGTATGTAACCCTGATTCCCTTAGGGAATGAGACGCTGCGTCTCCAGACTACACTCCCTGAATCTCTGCAGTGCTTCCTTCCATTTCAGAGGCTAGCATCATCTCCACCGCATGTGCTTTTTTAGCTTCCTGGTTGTGATGCCTTGACATTGGACAGGTTACACACGTGAGCATGGACACGTGGAAGTGTTCCCAAAGTGAACAAACTCAAAATCTAAAAACAGCAAAAAATTATGCATAAAACCATAGAATTCAAATAGGAGTACATTCAATTTCACAAAACTGTAAATATGCATACCACTGACAAAATGTTGAATTATAAAATTACATATAAAGATATTTTTGCCAATCTTGCCAAAAGCAGTGTAAAAAATGTTTGACTACTAGTGTGCTGACAATAGCACATCTTAAAAAGGAAAGGACAACTGGAAAAAAACTCCTAGAAGTACTATGTTACCAGTTTGTAAGTTTGGCAGTTCTGTGCAACACTGCATATACATATTAACCACAATGATGATGTGTCTTAAAACAACCAAATTTATTGGCCAGGCCAATGCTACTCTTGTCCTTCCTTCTTGTATTTTTTATTTCTTTTAACAAAGATTCCTCAACATATGAATAGTCTGATTTGTGAGTTTGAGATTACCAGTATGAATTGATGATCTTGCAGAAGGCTAGTTCACAGCACATTTTTAAGTTGCTTTGGTGCTCAGGCAGCTCGCTGCTGGGGCACTTTGAAGGATCCACCTCACAGTTCTCATCCGACTCATACAGAGCTTTGATAAACTCCCCTTAAAAGCAAAAAAAATATGATTGATTATGCCTTGAAAAGTACTGGTAACCTCTCAACAGGCAAACATCTACTTAACAATCAGATAATCAGTCGGATAATCGGGTAAATCAGTACTTAACCACTACCAATATTTGAATGCTTAAAGACAAATGATGAATTTAAAAACACTGCCAATAAATTTATTGCCAATTAACTGCCAATAAATTAAATTCAGAGTTAATTGGTATTATTTTCATGTCTCTCTGTGAATTGTGATAGTTGCAGTAAGATTAACAGAAAAGTTGCATTACGTTCTAGCTTTTAGTGAATTAAATATACCGTAGCTTATGAAGAACAAGGAACATGTTACTATTCTGAGATACATGTCAACGTAATCATCAATAGAAGTAGCATTCTCCTCCACTTTATCATTCAGTCTGATTTTACACCCAGGTGAAGTGTTTTTCATTTTCTCACATAGCAATGCAAAAAAAAGCTTAGCATTTTTAACAGCCTTATTGGCGGTCAACTCTGACTGTCGGTATTTTCA
>JAAIIK010000072.1:4028571-4044616 GCA_014706435.1 Silurus glanis | reverse complement strand
TTTTTAACAGCCTTATTGGCGGTCAACTCTGACTGTCGGTATTTTCATAATATGGCACCATTGCATGGCGCATGCGTGAAATTGCTGCAGTTTTTACGACAGTCTAGCCTATATGGATTCTTACTATATGGATTGTTTTATGTATAACTTCAAAAAGTTAACTTAAAAGGAGAAAATTCTGACAATTCTGCATATTGAGGGAGTGAATGAATGAAGGATGGAAGGAGTGAAGACATTTGTTAAAGTATCCTGAAATAAGTAGAACATCTTTAGAAAATTAAATATTAAATGTAACACACACACACACACACACATCTGTATTACTCAAATGGGGTCTAACAAATGTAAACTAATTAATGAAAATTTTACATTAATTACCTTAATAAATTGTATTTGTGCCAATTTAATCGATTACTAAATTTTATTAATATAATAAAAAGCATATTGCATTAATTTGATTTTTTTCATTTTATTTTTATACATTTTATTTTTAATAAATATTAATAAATATAATTTTATATATTTTTATCCAAGCAGGCATTTTATTGAAAATTGTTATTAAATTGTAAACTGTTGATCTTCACAAATGTTAATAATTTTAAACTGCGTTAATAATGACAATCAAGTTTACATTTTGCATTTATTACACCTAACAATAACAAAATTGAACCGAACTGTGACTGAGTACTGAACTAAAGTACTGAACCTGAGATTTCTGTTTTTGTTTTATGATGCACCACTATTTTAAATTTGTGAAAAGACTTTACTGCAGGGAGGCCAGTTCCGCACATGGACTCTTCTATTACAAAGCCATAATGTTGTAATAGATTCAGTATGCTTTATACTATGTTTTAAAAGATACTGATTTTACAATAAACTTCAATATAACAATATAACTGCCAATTCGTCAAACTACAAAGTGTCAGGTAGACAAACATAATATTTAGATCAGGTGAAATATATTCATGTTAATGTTTCTGTTCATATAATATTCATGTTCAGGTGAAATGGCCATGCTGAGTGAAGCCTGAGTTTAAAAAAAAAAAAAAAAAAAACAAACAAAAAAAAAAAACAAAAAAAAAAAGGAGAGTGCAGACTTAGAATTAGTTCAAATAAATGGTTGCCTACCAAATTCATGTAACACCGTGTAAAACTATTTGACTCCTTTCTGATTTCTGCTAATTTTGCACATTTGTTACAATTAATTGTTATAGATCTTTAATTATGTTTAATTTAGACAGCAACTTGAGAAAACACAATATAAAGTTAATAAAAAAATTTACCAAATGTATGTTAGACTATACACACCCAGGCTTGATTACTACCAGCCCTATTAATAATATAAAAATCTCCTGCAATGTGATGTAGGCAAGATTTCTCAAGATGCAGCACACTATACTGCCATTTTTTGGAAGAAAGAAAGAAAGCTATTGAAATATCAGCCTGAAAAGTTTTACAAGGCTCTCAGATACAATTCCAGTTTGAATTCAAAGGTCCACCATTAGAATTAATAGGATCATGTTCCCTGGACTGAGGAGTTGGAACTGTAGCTTTCTGTAAGACACAATCCCAGTACTAAAGCTAAAGCTAATGCCATTCCAAAGATAAGAATATCACCAGTTACCGGAAACATTTGGTTGAAGTTACTGAAGAAACTTATTAGGTTTATGGGGCAATTACTTTTTAACAATTAATATATACTAGATGCCCCATAAATAATTATTTAGATACTATGTTTTAGTATCCTCATGTTCTTCTTTTGTTGCATTACATTTTACATTACCTTTAGCCAATGGAATTAATTAACACAACCCTGCCATAAGCCCATTGTATTTCAGTGCATCTGAAATACAATAACAATATTGCAAAATAAATAAAATAACAATAACTTTAGACAGGAAGGAAGCAATATATGTCTGCAATATTTGGAAGCAATATTTTAATATGGTAACATATTCCTTACCTAAGGCATCATGCAAATATTTTTGTCCCACAAGTTTGAGGTACTCTTCTATGGCTTTGGTCGCCAGAGTGTTCTCCCTGAAGATTAACACGTCATGATCTGCACACCGATCCACCTCAGACATGACCAGGTCAGTCAGAAAGTCCTGTGGTAAACAGATATGCCATTTTAAAATAATATAATAATTAAAATAATTTTCACACAACTGAAACAATTAAGAGAATAACCAGATCCCAAAACAAGTGTTGAGAATGAAGAGTGCATACCTTTGCCCGGCCAGTGCTCTGCAGTATATGCACAAGTGCACTGGCCATCTCCTCTTTATTCCTCACACTGATTACAGGCTCAAGCACTGAACACAGCATAGTGTAATTGTTGGTAACAAACTCTGCAAATTCCTTGTACAGCTCCATGGGAAGGATTGCGACACTCTGAAAACGGCACTTGATTCGGATGGAGGGGCCTCCCCCTTTCACCTTACTGCTTGTAGGTGTGCTAACTGTGTACCATTTCTCCACAAATTGGCGCCCACTTACAGCCTGCACTGGGATGTTTACCAATCCAACATAGTTGCTCTTGTCTTTTTTCTTTTTCTTGTCAGCATCACGATACACATGCACAGTGATGCTGTTGATGGTAGGCAGACCACCAAATTCAAAGTGCTCACCCCAAAATAGGCAATCTGAACGCATTTTGCTTGTGGTACGTGCATAAAGTACATCATCTAGACACAGCTCACAAAAGTATCTCTTCTTGGGCGGCAAGTCTTTGGCCTCGATGATCCACAGGCGTAGCACGTTCTCTGCACGACGGCAGTTGTCCTAAGGATGATTGATGCATAATTTATCTGGCACAACATTTATTTTTCTTTAACATTAAGCAATCCTTAATGCAAACAGCAGCACAAAGATAAAAATGTTTTGTAAACAAAATGCAGATATTAAGAACTACATTGAGAAAACAGAAAATGGAATTTAAAAGCAAGGAAAATAGAACCTTAAAGCAACACCTACCTTATTTGGTTGAACAGTCCTCTTGATATTTTCCATCCATTTGTCTCTCTCAGAAGCTGAGGAGCAGCTGAAGCACTTACTGCCACCTGAATATGTCACCTAAAGAAAGGAGAAACTTCATTGCCAAAAACTAAGCATTCAAATAAGAGTTTGAGCCTAATCCAAATCTGAAAATGAGGCATGCCACATTACATGGACTGGAGATTAGAAGATACAGAGATGGGCTAAAAAACTAACTCTTAGAATAACTTTTGTGATACAATGTAGTAAGACAGATATTCATAAGCTTCAAAGCTTATATGAAACCCAATAAAACAAAAAACTTGACTAGTATACATAATTATATGAACATGATAATATAGAAGGCATGACAGAATTTTTTTTTTTTTACCTCAAAACAGAACTCCTGTCCCAGCACACTACTGTGAAGTGGTTTAATGTAAACATCCTCATCATCCATGCTGAGATCTAGTGCCTCCACAGCACTGCTCGGACTGAGCAAAGACTCATGTGAACAGGACTCTTTCAGCTTGGGTAGACCTCGTGACCTATTACCATTACAAGTGTTCAACTGATTTGTTTAAATTAAACCATATTCACATTTATATCAACTAGCGAGAAAACTGGTATTGTGCATTAATTTAATTATTTTATCCAATTTGTATCTCAGATAATGCTTTCTGTCTCTGTAAATAAACACTCTCAGAGTTAAAAGGAAAACATGCTTAATTCAACATTGCTATCTAAAGTTTTGTCCGAGGTAAATAAAAAATTAAAAAATTAATAAATTGATGGGAGCAAACCACATGACTGTAAAAAAAAATAAAAAATCAATAAATAAATGAACACTGAACGAGACAAATAAAAATTTTCTCAACATACCTAATCTTTAAATATTCACTAATGCTCAGGAGGTCTCTTTATATTATCACATATCAGTCATGCAGCTAGAAATGCAGTAATTTCACTGGAACTTGCTGTTTTCCAGGAAGAGAAAGCTAATACCTACAAAAAGCAACTAAAGGTCCACTTGAGATAGTCTCCCCAGAGCATATCAGTGGCTCATATCGTCGCTGGAATCCACAATCTTCTTTACAGAAATAAATGCCTTTCAGCTGGCCGCTGCATATCAGTTAGAATCTACAGCATAATAAAGGTGTGGCAGAAGGTGACTAGGCTTCACCATTCTGCTGAGCAGCAGCTGATAAACAAGGGAAACGCTCCTGAAGCTCGGGAGAGTGTTGCTATGGGGATGCCGCTAAGAGGAGTGGTGGCTAAGGAGCCTGAAAACTGTGTGCGCAAATGTCTCAAACAATGCTGGCACACAATCATGCTTGCACTGATTCCAGCTGTTGTTACAAAGCACATTCAAAGTTCTTCATTTATTAAATATATGACTCTACCCCATGAAACACACCATGTTATAATAACATGTGTAACTGCCAACAAGAATAACCTCTGAAAACTACAATGGATTCATGATGTATGTGAATACAAAGAGTGGTGTCAGATTCGCCTCCTCTCAGTCTAATTCACCACTATGGTAGTTCCTGTGTCAGTTGAGTTAAGTGTTATTTTATGGGAAGACCAAATACAGCCAACAAACCCACTATTCCTACAATCAAAAAAGTGTTGCGTTAGAGTCATACGCTAGATTGTATTTTTGAAGAATGAACAAGAAATACAGTGGAACCTCGATACTTGCGACCTTGACACTCGCGACCTCGATAGTTCGCGACTTTTTGTTCGGAACTGGACTGAGAGTAACCCGCAAAAAATCTGATAGGTCGCGAGAAGCCACGAGTGGCTCGAAAGTTCAGAGTAACATTTCAAAACAGAGTTTGTACTAATAAATGACATAAAAATGTTTAAAAAACTTTTATTATTGTATTATTCATTTAAAGTAGTAAATAAAACATTTATAAGAAGTATTCACAATTTATGTTGAGTTTACAGTAGAGAACATGTACAATTCACCTTGAAAAACGTACCATCAAAAGGAGGGTCAAAACCTCACAAATTTCTTTTTAGTTCGCGAAGGGGTCATAGAACGCAACCTGAGTATCGAGGTTGCACTGTACTGTAGCCATAAAGGGCACCTTGAAGGAACCAAATACAACCAAATGCTTGACAAACACGTTTCAATCTTCCATGAATTGTTTCAATCTTCCAAAAACATGACATCCCAATAGAACAATGAGCTAAAAATATCTCTTTTATCTATTTTAAAATGGTTTGTTCACTAACAATCGATTTCCAATTTGAAGGGAAAAAAATCTGCATGTAATAATAGACAAAAAATTTAATAAAAAATTAAAATATGCACTGCTCAAAAAAATATTTGAGAACTGAGAATATCTGAAAATATCTGATTTTCAGAACCATGGACATGGACCTCAATTGTGCACAGGGGCTTGCTTGAACAGATTTGGGCCACTCAGTTTAGAGAAGTCAATGCTAATCTCAATGGATTTGGAATTAAATGTCTTCAGTCTTCAATTTTGGGCAATAAGTGCTTTTAAGATTGACACGCTATAGTAGTCTTCAGAAGTAGTTTATTAGTTACTGTATCTCCATGATCATCCACAAGATGATTTAACACTGTTG
This sequence comes from Silurus glanis, assembly GCA_014706435.1. NCBI lineage: Eukaryota > Metazoa > Chordata > Actinopteri > Siluriformes > Siluridae > Silurus > Silurus glanis. Next base: position 4,039,033 of record JAAIIK010000072.1, on the reverse strand, counting down.
TTCCGAGTATCAACCAACCAAACAACCAACCAAATGTGAAAGGCAGGCCAATATTCAGAAAAAGAGATAGAAAAAAGTAATTAACTTTCAACTGCACTCCCTTCACCAAAAAAAAAAACAAAAACAAAAACAAAAAAAAAAAAACACGTTTTAAGGTTTAAATGTTAGCAACAGCTTACATGTGGCTGTTTTAAATTATGTTTTTCCTACATGAAAATGTTTATATAGAACACAAGCTGTCATAAACAAATGGTCTTGAAGAGAAGACAAAACAAACACAGCACCTGTCATTCTCAATAGGTCTTAATGACGGTAGCCTGAAGCTTGGGTTCCGATCCAGTTTCGTCTGGCTCTTTGTCCTTTTAATTGACCCTTTCAGTCGTTTACTGAAAAAACCCTTAGAGAAAAAGCAGAGAGCGAGAGCGAGAGATAGCATGATATATGATTGTTAGATGTAGTTCAACCTTTGTGATTGTATGATGACATTACCCTGGATACAGTAGCTCTACGTTTTAAGCAGTTTTAAGTTAAACAATTGCAAACACCAATTCCATTTTGCGACATAAAATCTCTTCATTAAATCTTTTTCAATGGTTTGTGCCATAAAGAGACTGTGGCCAGGGTATAAGCTCATGTATGCAATCAAAAATATTAACTGTACAGGGAATTTAAAACAGTCTAGTTGAAAATCGGTTGAAATCACAAAAATCATGCCTGAAAAATTCCACCTGTCTGGCATAGTGGTTTGGTTCATATTTAAATGTTTTCCTATGCTGAGGTGATGGATTGTTACTCATAAAATATGTGTCCAGCCATTCAGGTCTAGTGTGTTGCTGTTTGATGTGGTCACTCACTGGCACCTTGAAGGGCGAGGAGATGGGCCCATCCACTGAAACGTTCTTCTCAGAGCTGCCAAGGCCAGAGATGCTCCGCCGTCTAGGGGAGCGATCTGACGATACTTCTATAGAGAGAAAGAAGAAAATAAATAACTATACTAATATATACTGTATAGCCTAGGCAAAACTGTAAATATAAACAAAAGCTATGCAAGATGTAATATGTTAAAATGAAACCCAGTGGTAAAGCAACAAACAATGTAAACATAAAGTAATGCCTTGCCACAGCTGTCACAGGTAACAGACAGAATGGAGTTTTCTTGTGGGCATCCAGTTATCTAACTACATTGTTACTCTTCTTTGCAGAACAGGGTCAACAGGGTCATCATCACATCACAGCTCATTGAAGGCATAATGATAGTGGTCAATATGTGCTTATTGGTGTTTCAAATGCATATATGTGCAAACGTGCATGGCAAATAGTGATGTGACATTAAACAGATGGGGAAAATAGAATATAATTTGTAATATTTATGATATGACCTAACATGTTGACCCTGTGTGGTAATCCTGTGTCAGGCAGTGACATGAAGTAACACATTTAGCAGCAATGGTCAACGTGATTGTTGAGAGTATTTCTGTTCCAGTTCGCTGTTCTCCTTAATGACTTTTGTCTACATTTTGGGCATATCTTTATTTTCTAAATTAGCTTGTTCTTGACACCAATAAAAATGTGTTCTGCACAAACACACAGACAGACAGGGCAACACAAACAAAGTTATAATATGTGTAAAGCTGCTTTGAGACAATGTTCAGTGTTAAAAGCACTATACAAATAAAAATACATAGAACTGAATTTAATTATAATCAGGGTTGCCAGAGTTCTGGTTTAACATTAGAATGGGCTAGTTTAGAAAAAAGACTACAGGTGGAAAAAAACTAAAACTTGAATAGACTATCTTAAAAACACAATCAGACAAATTGGACTGCTTGAATTTGTTAGGTTTCCATTTTATTAGTTTTTGTGGGGTACTGTGATAATCCTTTTTTTGTGGACAACTCACATAGACCATGGACCACAAATCCTGAAAGTTTAGCTTGGTGTGCTTTAGTGCACTTTCCACCTATATAGACATCCTGAACGAGAACTTCGGAGCAGTTGTTCTCCATGCTGGAACGAACGACACCCGGCTGAGGCAAACGAAGATCTTAAAGAGGGATTTCAGGATCCTGGTGGAGACGGTACACAGCACATCACCCACAACGAGGATCATAGTGTCAGGACCTCTTCCCACTTACCAGCGAGGGGCTGAGAAGTTTAGCAGACTCCTTGCACTAAATGAATGGTTACAGTCATGGTGTCGAGAGCACAAACTTCTCTTTATTAATAACTGGAACTGTTTCTGGGAGCGTCCTAGGTTCTTCCGCCCTGATGGCCTGCACCCCAGCAGAGTTGGAGCAGCAGTGCTATCAGATAACATCTCTAGGATACTTCACACCATCTGACTGGTAAGACATCAGGAAATTTTCGACTATGAGAACATTTATACAACAAACCAAATATTTACAAGTGAGCACACAGTCCAATTTATAGAAACCGTATCTATTCCTCGTGTAGTAAAACCAAGAATTAAATACACAAGATCCAGAAATAATCTTATTGCAGTTAAAACTGAAAAATGCCAGATAAACAAACACAACAAAGTTCTAAAGTTTGGTCTTTTAAACATCAGATCACTTGCACCCAAAGCACTGATTGTAAATGAGATGATCACAGATAATAATCTCGATGCACTCTGTCTCACTGAGACCTGGATTAAACCAGGTGATTATATGGGTCTAAACGAGTCGACACCGTCAGGATATGTTTATAAGCATGAGCCCCGTCAGACTGGTCGTGGGGGACGTGTAGCAACCATTTATAGTGCCTCTCTTAATGTTAGTCAGAGATTAGGATTCAGCTTTAAATCATTTGAAGTGCTCGTTATTAAAATTGTACTTTCAGACATGCATAGAAAACTTGCTCTGGTCACCGTGTACAGACCCCCAGGGCCCTACGCTGATTTTCTCCAAGAGTTTGCTTGTTTTCTATCAGATAAATTTTGATAAAGTGCTGCTTGTAGGAGATTTTAATATTCATGTAGATGATGTAAACGATGCTCTAGGATTATCATTTGTCGATTTATTAAACTCTTTTGGGGTTAAACAAAACGTCACCAGACCAACTCACCGTTTTAACCACACACTAGACTTAATAATATCCCACGGAGCAGACGTCACTGATATAGATATTTTACCTCAGAGTGATGACATCACAGACCATTATCTCATACTGTACACACTACCGGTAGAGCAGATTAGCTGTGTTTCACCACGTGAATCGACCTGGTAGGACTATTGTTCCGACCACTAAGGACAGATTCATAAATAACCTGCCCGATTTATCTCAATTTCTCACTAAACCCATAACTGCTAATAATATTGATGAAATGGCTAACAACATAGACCTAATCCTCACTAGCACATTAGACACTGTTGCCCCCATCCGATTAAAAAAGGTTAGAGAACAAGCACCTGCACCTTGGTATAATAGTCATATGCATGCCCTCAAGAGAACAGCACGTAATTTGGAGAGAAAATGGAGGAAAACTAAATTGGAGGTATTTAGAATTGCGTATAAAGACAGTATGCTCAGCTACAGACAGGCGCTAAAAGCTGCTAGAGCTGAACACCTGAGCAAACTCATAGAAAACAACAAAAACAATCCCAGGTTCCTTTTCAGTACAGTAGCTAAATTAACTACAAATCAGGGCTCTAAAAAATGTGTTCCATCACAGTTTAGTAGTGAGGATTTATGAATTTCTTCACTGAAAAAATTGATAACATTAGAAAAACAATTGTGGCGGTCCAACCTCTGAGATCATCTCCTGACCCAATCTCACCTACAACTCCACAACTCCACTGTTTTACATGTATAGGACAGGAAGAGCTGTATAATGTTATTACCAAAGCTAAATCAACAACATGTCAGTTAGATCCCATTCCAACTAATCTATTGAAGGAAGTGTTATATACAGCTGGTGAGCCTCTTCTCAATATTATTAACTATCGTTATCGTTACTATCGTGAGGTCACGTCCCTAAATCCCTCAAGTTAGTAGTTATTAAGCCCCTTATTAAGAAACCCAATCTGGATCCAAACACGCTATTGAATTACAGACCAATTTCAAATCTCCCATTTATGTCTAAGATTTTAGAAAAGATTGTCGCTGCCCAGTTATGACTAACCCAAGAGAACAATATCTTTGAAGAGTTTCAGTCAGGTTTTAGGCCCCATCATAGCACAGAAACTGCCCTAGTTAAAATCACTAATGACCTGTTTTTAGCTTCAGACCAAGGTTTCATCTCGCTGTTAGTTTTACTAGATCTTAGTGCTGCGTTCGACACTATAGATCATGATCTTCTCCTAGATCGCTTACAGAATTACATCGGCATTCAGGGACAGGCATTAAGCTGGTTTAAATCCTACCTGTCTGATCATTACCATTTCGTAGACTTAAATGGAAAGCTATCCAGGCTAATGCTAGTAAATTATGGCGTGCCACAAGGTTCAGTTCTAGGACCCCTGCTTTTCACAATATACATGCTTCCCTTAGGAAATATTATTAGAAGGCATGGAATTAGCTTCCATTGTTATGCTGATGATACCCAGCTATATATCTCATCTAAACCAGGCGATACAGCTCAATTAACTCGGATAACTGAGTGTGTTAAAGAAATAAGAGATTGGATGACCCATAACTTTCTATTAAATTCCGATAAGACAGAGATTTTGCTCATCGGCCCAAAAACCAGTACTCAGAAGCTCCAGAATCTCAACCTGCATTTAGACGGATGTTCTGTAACCACTAGTTCAATTGTAAAAGACCTGGGAGTTATTTTAGACAGCAACTTGTCTTTCAAAAATCACATCAACCAAGTTACAAAAACAGCCTTCTTTCACCTTAGAAATATTTCTAAGCTAAGAAACATGTTATCTATATCTGATGCAGAGAAGCTCGTCCATGCGTTCATGACCTCCAGAATAGACTACTGTAATGCATTACTAGGTGGATGTCCTGCATCATTAATAAACAAGCTTCAGTTAGTTCAGAATGCGGCAGCAAGAGTTCTTACAAGGTCAAGAAAATATGATCATATAACCCCAATCTTATCGTCCCTACACTGGCTACCTGTTAAGTTTCGAATAGATTACAAACTACTACTTCTTACTTATAAAGCCCTAAATGGTTTGGCTTCCATGTATCTCTCCAGTCTTTTAACATGCTACAATCCGTCACGCTCCCTGAGATCTCAAAACTCTGGGCTTCTAGTAGTTCCTAGAATAGCAAAGTCCACTAAAGGTGGTAGATCATTTTCACATTTAGCTCCTAAACTTTGGAACAGTCTTCCTGACAGTGTTCATGGCTCAGACACACTCTCCCAGTTTAAGTGCAGATTAAAAACGTATCTTTTTAGCAAAGCCTACACATAACACACATCACATCATAACCTTGTGCTCCAGAACATCTGATTCACATGCACATTATCAACTTGTGCTGTTAATATCATGAACAGCAGCTACGCTAATTTCTCTCCACTGCTTCTCTTTCTCTCCCCATCCCGAGGCTTCCTGAGGTTTGGCCAGCTCCAGTCACGTCCCACCTCGTGAAGATTATGGACCTTTGTAGATGCCGAACTCGCAAACATCCCGTACCAACTAGGGACGTACCAGTGCCAATTGGATCCCACTACATGTGTGGAGTTTTGTTTAAAGGCTCTGGCATGGAGAAGCTGATGCTGGATCTGTGATGATCACAAATGTTGAGCTCAGTAGCTCCTAGCTTTATAACCATAATGACTGTATAAGACTGTAGAAAGAACATTACTTATAATCTTATACTCCAGTTCCAGTTCATGTTAGTTCTCACTCTCCAGTGTTCTGTATTGTTGAAAGATTTATGATCAAACTCTTGATGTCACCCAAATGAGGATGGTTTCTTCCTCATAACATCTAAGGGAGTTTTTCCTTGCCACAGTCGCCATGGTTTGCTCATCAGGGATAAATGCACACCATTCACCTTGACTGTTGATTTCTGTAAAGCTGCTTTGAGACAATGTCTGTTGTGAAAAGCGCTATAGAAATAAACTTGACTTGACTTGACTTGACATACAGGTATGAACATGTAACCAATCAACTTTAGGAACTTCACACACAATTCAATTTGTGTTCAGTAAATTCAATAGATCTTTGGTGCCTACACTTTATTCAATGTGTTCAAATAAGTTGAATACAAAATAAATGTATTCACAAAATAATTTTTTTTTTTGTGAAAATATTATGTTAAAGTAACAATTCCAACTCTAATTCCAAAATTCCAACTCCAAATATGTGAAAAATCTCCAAATTCTGGAACAATTCCAGAATACTGTTCCTCATAATCGAATTGCAAATCTCATCATCTACAGTACATAATATCAAAAGATTCAGAGAATCTGTAGAAATCTGTGCACAAAGGGCACAAAAAAGCAGAAATTCAACATTGGATGCTGGTGAGCTTTGGACCCTCAGACAACCTGCATTTCATCATGCATGATTCTGTAATAAAAATCACTGCATGGGCACAGAAACACCTCCAGAAAACACCGTCTGTGAACGTTTGCGTTGTCATCTACAACTGCAGGTTAAACCTCTTAGCCTTCAGCGTCACACCAGCGCGACCGATATCCCATTGTTCTCAGGTGTTAATGTTTAGCAATAGATTAAATAAAAAGGGAGAAGAGTAATCATGACTAACTATACATCATTCTAAAGGTCTAAGCCTCAAGCAGCGATTATTTAATTTTGATAGTTTAATTTAGTTGTAATTTTATTCTTTTGTTTCACAGATTGGTGTATTGTTTGTATACGTTTCGGAATAACTTTCGCATAAAAAACGACATCTTGGTGGTAAAAAAAACAAATATGGCTGGTAGATTATAGTGTTACAAAACAAATAAGACCACACACTAAAAAAAATAAAATAAATCAAATAAACATTAAAAGATGCATAATCTTGGGCTTGAGTGTACAATCTATAGGCAGGTGTCCAGGTGACGTTTATTATGCACCACCTATCATTTCAAACCTTTTATTTCCAGCCAGTAGCATTATGGAAACAAAATGATTGATCGAAAATGTAGCCAATAAGTGCAGGATTCTAACGATATATGGGAGGATTTTATTCACCACGTGGGTGAGTGTTAGTTTTATTACTCTTTACAAACTCTTAGTGGTCAAAAGGCACACATGCACTTTGACACCCCAGGAAGTGGTGCAGCTCTCAGTTCTGCTCAAACAGCTTGTTTTCAGCTCATGCTAACTGGGCTTTGTTTACAAAAGAGAAGAACACAAAGAAAAAAATGGACAGTCAAAAAAGTTGTTTTAGCAAATATTTGCACAAAGCAGCGATGTGAAAAATATTCTTGGGGCAGAATAACAAAAGAGACTTGGAGATAGGCATAGAGATACTATTTTACATCTGTAAGTTACAATATATATCTCTTTACAGTTTAATATGATTTTATAGGTTTTATTGCCTGTTTGTTTTTATAAGAGAAATGCTTGAAAAGTAAGTGTGTGTGTGTGTGTGTGTGTGTGTGTGTGTGTATTGTTGGGATTGGAATGGCTGGACATCAATATGAATGGTCATGACTGTAAAGCAATAGCTTGTCTGGCTACCGGGCCATCAATATGAATGCCAAATCAATACCAGTAGCTCATGACATGTGGCTTTTAACCATGTACTTTTCTGGATTGCTACATTACTGATTTCATGTATTTATATACAAAGAATTTTTTTTTCAATTCAGGAAATTTATTTTCACAGTACTTCATCATATATAACTTTCTATAACATCTTTTTGAGCAATATTAACTTTGAATAATGGACAGTAAAGCTCAAAGTGTCTTCTTTTTAAATATGTTTAAATTGTTTATGTAGCCCACTTTTATCAGGAACTGTTAACATTTAAATTTAGGTAGGGCATTTTCAGCTGTGAATCCCAAAATCTGTGGCAAAGGCTAACAGGTTAAAGTACTTTCATACCAAGAAAATGCCATATGTGAACATGATTCAAAAACACCTCCATCTTTTCTGTGCCAAAGCTCATTTAAATTTAATTAAGGCAAAGTGGAAAATTTGTTCTGTGGTCAGACAAATTAAAATTTGAAATTATTTTTGGAAACCAACACTGTGTCCCCCAGACAAAAGAGAAGAAGGGCCAGCCAGCTTGTTATCAGCGCATTTGTGCCTATGGAAGGGGCAGCTTTCTCATCTGGAAAGGCACCATTATTTCTGAAAGGTATATACAGGTTTTAGAGCAACATATGCTTCCATCCTGATGATTTATTTTTTATTTTTTTGCAAAGGCCTTGCAAATTTCAGCAACACAATGCCAAACTGCATACTGCATCTAATAAAACATCATGGCTTTGTAGTACTTTTAACCACTTGAAAACATTTGGCAAAATATAATAAAGAAATCTAGGACTGTTGAGAAGCTAGAATCCTGTGTTAGACATGAATGGGATAACATTCCTTTCTCAAAACTCCAGCATCTGGTCTCCTTAGTACTCAGATGTATACAGTTGTTAAAACAAGAGGAGATGCTACTTAATGGTAAACATGACCAAATCCCAACTGAGATATGTTGTGACCACCAAATTCATAAATGCTTTATTTCGTTCCCTTAAAATTGTTTATTTCCTCAGTTTGTTTGTGTTTCCTCAGCAATGTGCTATTGTGAATAAAAAATGGGTTTATGAAATTTGCAAATCATTGCAATCTTCAAAGTTTCAAAGTGTTTAATTAAAGTTAAATTTAATCTGTTTTGAATTGTTTAAACTTTAAGGGAGAAAAGTTCTCTCACGTTCTAGGCTGGTGGTGTCTTAAGTTTGCAATCTAGTGAACCAGGGTTGATTTATTCATAGATAGAGATTTAAAGCAGTTTTGTACGTCACTCTGGATTAGGGCGTCTGCTAAATGCTAATTTCATTTGTGTGGATTGTCCACCAGACTCCAGTATTCAGAACATAGCTGTTTCATAGCCTTCCTGTTGAGGGACTACTGTATAAAGAACAAACTTCCTTCTACAAAAACTTACTGAATTTTATAAAACCTCTTACACATTTTAAATTCAAGAATTTAAAAGACTAATTTTAAAACTATTCAACATGTTAAAAATGACAAATTAAACAGCTAAACACCCACATTCTATAGCAAAATTCATTCATTATTCTTACTTGCAGCACTGAGAACTGTGAGTTAAATACTTGATAAAAACATGAGACGCAAGTTAGTGGCCTGGACACCTGAGACAGTGGCTTACCTTGATGCCAAAGAGAGTCATAGAGAGAGTCATGTGGGGATTTTAGACACATTGGTAAAGAGGTTGGTGGCAGCAAAATCTTTTTTTGGAAAAAGATACCCACTGTATGTGTGTCAAGGATGCACAGGGACACAACCTACATCTGCACTATTTTCTCTGCAGTAGCTTCATAGCACCACTGGTGCACTGGTTATAAAACCAGGATCAATAAGTGCAGATTTAAAATTCTTGAGCCATGTATGCTAGGATTTCTAAGAGAGCAGCTGCCAATGGGCTTAGTGACTTGGGCCTATAGGGCTGCTGGAGTTTCAGTCTCCATGACATAATAGTCCACACAGTGCATAGATGTTTTCGATCTCAGCGCAGTGGTGATCTGTTTCAGTGAATATAATACATGCTCACTCACATGCATAATACATGCTCACTCACATGCAAAGTATTTTTGAGCAACATACTGCAAAGGCACCTGCACTCTCTCTAAATACCCACTAAACTGAAATCAATAATCTTTCTGTACCTGGTAGCAAGACCTGTAAAGCCACTTACATGCCTTAAGAGATGACACTAAGTATGATTTGTCTTGACACTGAAAGCCAAACTGACTCTCCTTTCTTCCGGTTTTGGGGAAATTCATGACTCACCTTTGAATTAAACATGAAGAAAGGTGAGATAATGGTCTAAAGCAGTCAGCACTACTGAATAGCAACTGCCCAAATCTTCCTAATAATTCAGCCTTACTTTACAGTGTACCTGCTGTATCAATCACAGCATTTCCACACTCTGCAGAAAACTCCCACTCTGTAGACTGTGTGTGTGTGTCTGTGTGTGCCCACACTCTCAGTCATGCATAACCTGAGAAAGGAGAATACCAATATGACTCAGCAATCAACATGACTAATACTTTAAATGCTTATGGATGAAAAGATTAAAAGCAAAGAGTGATGCAGATGCAAAGTTTAATTCCTGCATCATGACCCACACAACTTAATGAGCAATCAGAAAAGAAGTATAAATAACCTTCATCTAATGGACCTGAACAGAAAACTATTTAAAAATAGTACAGGAGAAAAAGGAGAGCAAGTACGAGAGAGAATGTGTGTGTGTGTGTGTGTGTGTGTGTGTGTGTGTGTTTGTGTAAGAGAGAGAGAGAGAGAGAGAGAGAGAGAGAGAGAGAGAGAGAGAAAGAGAGAGTGTGAGAGATAGAGAAAGAGAGAGAGA
>JAAIIK010000072.1:4013561-4023949 GCA_014706435.1 Silurus glanis | reverse complement strand
TTTTATATCTTTATGTTTGAAGCCTGAAATGTGGCAAAAGGTCGCAAAGTTCAAGGGGGCCGAATACTTTCGCACGGCACTGTATGGCGACTTTTTCATCTCAAGTTAATAATGTATACACACGCACTGATTCATTTTTGGTAGAAATTTTTTTTTTTTTCCCCAATGTCATGGATAATAATTTATCATTCTTATGTCCTATGTGGAAAATGGATCCTCGATTTATTAATGATTCTAAATCTTATGATTACATGCTTATACAATTGGAAATATTTGTTGAGAATAATGATAACCCTGAAGTTTCACCAGGACTACTTTGGGAAACACTGAAAGCCTTTTTAAGAGGATGTGTTATCTCTCATTAGGGGTCCAGAAATAAATTGTATAAAACTAAACTTTTAGAGTTAGGGAAACAAATGTATTGATTAGATAACAAAAATGCACAAAATCCTTCATTAGAAACATTAGAAAAACATCTACATAAAAATTCTACAGTTAAGATATGAATATAATAAAATAGTTTCAGAATCAGAATAAATCATTTTTTCTTTTTTTTTATTAAACAAAAATATTTTGAATTCAGGGACAAGCCACATAAGTTACTTGCAAGAGAGTTACAGAAATTAGAAAATGATAAAACAATTTATAAGATCAAGACAGGGCTTGGAATCCAATGTTAAGACAATAAACAACTGCTTAAAGGAATTCTATTCAAATTTATACTCTTCTGACACTTACATTGACCTAGAAGCTATAGATAATTTTCTAAATAAATTTCATCTTCCCTCTCTTACTTAGGATGAACATGATTACCTTAATAAGGATATTTCTTTAGAGGAGTTAAAAAGCACAGTTAACTACTTAAAAAGTGGCAAAACTCCAGGTCCAGATAGCTTTCCCTCTGACTTATATAGAACATTTAATGACATACTTTCCCCCTACCTCCTCAAACATTTGAGGAGGCATAATGACTGGACTACCATCAACGTTTAATGAAGCGGTCATAATTGTTATCCCCAAAAAAAAAGGCAAGAATACAAAGGAGGTAGAAGGATATGGGTCAAATCTCTAAATCTTAATGTAGATCAGGAGACTGTCAAAGATTCTCACAAAAAGACTTGGTAGATTAATTAGTGGTCTAATACCGTAATTTCCGGACTATAAAGCGCACCCATATATAAGTCGCACCCACTGAATTTGACAAATATTTTTATTTTTAACATAAATAAGCCGCACCTGTCTATAAGCCGCAGGTGTCTACACTAATGTACTTTACACAGGCTTTAACGAAAGACACGTTACACACGGTGTAACGGGCGAAATATGTTGCGCTTCTATTAGGAGCATAGCGGTATTTTGGGAAAAGACCGGCACTGCATACTTCCGGTATTACTGCATGTGTGGAGACTGAGGATTATGTGCTTATTATTTTCTGATGCTCATTTATAAGTTTCTTTGACTAACCCGTAACGCTGATGCAAAGAAAAATAAAAAAGCACGAGTTTTGGAAACCTGTCTGTGCTTATATGATTTCTGTTGCAACTGGAGTTAGCGAGCTCTCCCTTAACCCAGACTCAACGCGTTACAACGGCTTGTATCTAAACAGTAGCCGACCAAGTAAGTCATTGTTCACTGTCTTCCTCCTTCCTTTCACAACTACAGTGGTACCTTGACCTACGAGTGCATTAATGTACGAGTTTTCCGAGGTACGAGCGGTCACTCGGTCGATTTTTTTGCTTTGTTACGCGAGCAAAAAATTGAGGTACGAGCTCGAGACGCCGCTGCTAGATGGCGAAGCGAAGCCAGAAAGCGAAGATTGTGACGAAAATTAAGATAAGCAAAGAAGAAAAAGTTAAAATGTTAAAGTTTAGGGATATGTAGTGTACAGGAGTGATAGTAAAAAACGAGTTTTCCCTCCGCCTCCGCTTATCGCCTCTACCCCCCTCCACACACACACACACACACACACACACACACACACACACACCGGAGTTTTCGTTAGCTCAAGTCGTTTTATCTCCAAGGAAAATACACTGAATAAAACCTTATTATATCTTTACATACTCTTCTATTATGTTTTTATATAAGATTTGTTATTTAGAAATGTATTTTCCAATTTAATAACATGAAACATAAAAACGGGGTGTCATTTTGAGGGTTGGAACGGATTAATGCCATTTTAAGTATTTTCAACATGGAAAACTGATTTGATGTGCGAGCAAATTGAGATACGAGCTCGTCCACGGAACGAATTAAACTTGTAGGTCAAGGTACCACTGTATTTCTCTGGGGAGTTTATCACACAGGTGAGGTGCGTTTTTTCGTTTCCGTTCGGAAATTTCATTGGTCTAATGTTATGGGGTTCAGTTTTTTGGCTTGAAGTTTGTGAAACCGGGAAAAACCCAGGAAAAATCCATAAATTAGGCGCTTCGTTGTTGGCTTATAGTCCGAAAAATACGGTAGATACTGATCAGAATGGGTTTATTCCTGGCAGCCTTTTTAACATAATGTATCACTCCAAAGCTATTCAAGGAAACCTGGTTATAGTCTCTCTCAATGCTGAAAAAGCATTTAATAGACTTGAATGGCACTATCTGTTCACGATATTAGAAAAAAAATGTACATAGGTAATAACGTTTTTAAATTGGATTAAAATTCTGTATAAAAGTCAGACAGCTCAGGTATTAACTAATCATATTTGTCCGGTCCTTTTAAGCTCCATAGAGAGACATTCAATCATTCTTCCGTTCTTGCGGGGATATAAAAATCACAGAATTAAATAGGCACATCCCTGTAAACCTAAACAGGAGATTTACGGATAAACCCATACAATCCGGGAGTGGTGATTCTCTCCCCTGTAACTTTGGATCATTCTACCTACAATAGTAATATTATAATTCTAAATATACTTCATATCTGGAAACAGATAAAAAAACATTTCAAGATAATGTCCCTTTCATTGCTAACTCCTATCGATAAGAATCCATCATTTACTCCATCAAGATTGGATGGGATTTTTGTGCAATGGGAAGAAATGGGTGTATGTTCTATAGGGAACCTTTTCCAGCCAGCTGCAACAGAAATTTTTATTCCCCCAGTGTCTTTTTTTTAGAATTATATACATTATATACATGCTCACACACCTTCATTGGATAATACATCACTCTCAATTATTGATAAGTGTCTTGAGATGTGTAAAGGAAGTAAAAAGGCATTACCTATAAGTTATGATCTGCAACAATCCTCTACTTTCCTTCAACTAGTTGGGAAGACAAGGAAGAATGGGAGAAAGAACTAGGAGTACACATTTCTGATGAGATGTTGCAGACGAGTTTAAAGATTTAGATTTTTTGAACTAGAGTCTAGAACTAAACTAGAGTCACAGTTCAAACATGGTGGCTCTAATAGCCTGTGGCAGGGACTGAGAATCATCACGGGACTATAAAACAGAATCTTCCAGAATGGAGAATGCAGATGCTTCTCTGCCAGATGAGCTAAACATCTTTTACGCTCGCTTCGAGGCTGCAGCTAACTTCGCTAGCGGCGCTAGTGACACAAACCGTAGAGGTAAAACCGTTCACCATCTCGGAGCATGATCCGAGGCGGGCATTCAGGAGAGTGAATACCAGGAAGTCAGAAGGACCAGATGGCATCACAGGTTGAGTTCTGAAAGCCTGCGCTGACCAGCTAGCACCAATGTTGATATTCAACCTCTCCCTGGAACAGTCTGTAGTCCGCTCATGCTTTAAACAGTCCACCCTGACCTCAGTAATGATGAAGTGCTTTGAAAGACTGGTCAGAGACTTCAACACAGCTTTATTACTGGACACACGGGATCCACTACAGTTCACCACCAGAACTGCTCTACTGAGGATGCTATTGCTCATCTTCTCCACACAACGATGAGCCACCTGGACTGCAGAAAAGGGAATTATGCGAAAATGCTGTTTGTGGACTACAGTTCAGCGTTTAACACCATAATTCCCTCCATGCTCACTTCTAAGTTGGAGGTCCTGGGACTCAGCCTGCCTCTGTGTCAATGGATCTTCAACTCCTTGACAGACCACAAGCTGTACGGGTGGGCAAACACACCTCATCCTTCCTCACCCTCAGCACTGGAGCTTCTCAGGGTTGTGTTTTGAGCCCCCTGCTGTACTCACTGTACACACAAGACTGTGTGGCCACTTCCAATTCCACCACCATCATCAAGTTTGCTGACGACACTGTTGTGGTGGGCATGATCTAGGGTTAGGGACACCAGTGGAGAGAGTGGACAGATTTAGGTACCTAGGTGTTCACATCAAACAAGACCTGTCTTGGACCTGTCACATCAACACCCTGATGAAGAAGGCCCGTCAGTGTCTGTACCATCTGAGACACCTAAGGGACTTTATCAAGCTTGTTAGCTTGCTGCGTTTCTCTGTTCCATTCTTCTTTATAGCATTTGTCCACTACAACAGTAACTTATCTGTTTTAAAAACATGATTTTACTGCAGCTTTACTACGTTCAAATGTGCATAAATATGCATAATGCATATTTAATTTCTGAATATATAATTGAATTATTATACAAAATTATATTTATTAAATATTCTAGATGCTTATATCTTCACGACTTAAAATGTCTGTGTATTTTTAAACAAATTGTCAAAACAATTTGTCTTATAATTTATAGAGATTTTTTTAAGCATGGTTAATTATTATTAAAAACAAAACGTATATAGATTTACACAAATTGCTTCAGCTTGCATATTCAAATGCTGTTGTTTTTTTTTGCAGAAAGAAACAATGCAGCATGATTGAATTTGTTAAAGAAGAAATCCCCCATGAACTCCTCAACAAGCAGCTTTATACTATAAGCTTTAAAAATGTCAAAATTAAAGACAGTAAAACTCAATATGTGGCTTTTGCATTTTTTTGAAGTACTCTTTTATACATAAAAACTCTGAATTAAAGTTTTATATAGTTATAAGCAAAACATCGAATTAAACTTAAAAAGAAAATCCGATTAATAAAAAAATTAATTAACAAATAATCGTCCGATTAATCGATTATCAAAATAATCGTTAGTTGCAGCCCTAATTGGGATTATCCTGTAGTGTGAAATTTAATCATAAACAGATTGTTGTCTGGTTCACAGTCTAATTTACACAGTGATAGATTTCAATGAATTAATAAAGGAGGAAAAACAAAGTAGAGCTCAAAAGCTCAGATAATAATAAAAGTTAAAGGCTTAAGAGGTCGATGCTGTGAAAGTCCTACAGACCTGGCCCTAAATGATGCCCTGAATCTGCAGACATGTTTATATGTAAGATCACATGATGATAGTTTCTATTCAAATGTGAAGTCATGTTTGTTTTAAAAGTAAAGTTTCGGTCCTGTTTCAGTGGTTGTACAGTTGTGCAGCTCTCCTACACTACACCCAGATGATGCCACCTAACTAGCTAAAATGCTGTCTTGAGGATTTAACATTATTATTCGGATAGTGGAATTGAATCTAGATCTAGTGGATGAAATACATTCCTCCTGTACACTTGTACATAATTTTGAATATGAATAAATATACATAGTTACTTTTAAATGTAATTAAGTATCAAAAATAAAAGTACGGATCTATGATATTTTACTAACTTATTAAATTCAATGTTCCATCCTCTTGCATATTAGAACTTTTTAAGGAGACAGTTTAAGGAGAGTATTGTTACAGTCCCTCAGTGAGTGCCGTTAGACCTCTGAATCTCTGAATTTCATTCATGTATTCACTTCAATTTAGTTGGCATGTTTTGGAGTAATAGAGTGTAATGAAATGGTGTAAAAAGCAATACTCTGATAAAGTAATTATGCTTGAAAAAAGTCTACTTATATTTGGTTACTGTGCAACATTTTAAATTCGTCTAACCAGCTATGAGTTGATAGAATCACACTCTAAAACCTGCTTTGCTCCTTTTGCTCATCTTAGTCATGAAATCGAGTTTCAGAACATACTTAAATAAATTAATAACAAACAAATACAGTAAACGGTTACAAATCATTGCTTAAACTCAGTAGTTAAGCCAAAAGAAGAATCAAAAGCATCAAAGCAAATCAAAAAGTCTGCAAAAAAGCTACAATTTCAATGTTATTGAAATATAATATGTTTTATGTTCTCTGTGGTCGAGGACATTTATCATACTCAGAGATGGGCAGTAATTATTATACATGTATTTCAAATACGTTTTTTCAAATATAAAATAGTATTTTGTGATTTGTATTTGATTGGGTTCATGAAAATAGATTCATATTATGTACCGTATTTTTCGGACTATAAGCCGCTACTTTTTTCCCCACGTTTTGAACCCCGCGGCTTAAACAACGAAGCGGCTAATTTATGGATTTTTCCTGGATTTTTCCCGGTTTCACAAAGTTCAAGCCAAAAAACTGAGCCCCATAACATTAGACCAATGACATTTCCGAACGGAAACGGAAAAAACGCACCTCACCTGTGTTCTGAGCTGCACGGCGTCAGGAGAAAAAACTTCCACCGGTGGTGATTTTTAAGCGTACGACGACGCCAAAAGATAAACTCTTGAGAGAAATAGTTGTGAAAGGAAGGAGGAAGACAGTGAACAATGACTTTCTTGGTAGGCTACTGTTTAGATACAAGCCGTTGTAACGCGTTGAGTCTGGGTTAAGGGATAGCTCGCTAACTCCAGTTGCAACAGAAATCATATAAGCACAGACAGGTTTCCAAAACTCATGCTTTTTTATTTTTCTTGGCAACAGTGTTACAGGTTAGTCAAAGAAACTTAGTAATGAGCATCAGAAAATAATAAGGACATATTCCTCGGTCTTGCACACATGCAGTAATACCAGAAAAATGCGGCGACAGGCTATTCCCAAAATGCCGCTCTGCTCTTAACGGAGCCACAACATATTTCACCCGTTACACCGTGTAACAGACACTGTCTTTCATTAAAGCCTGTGTAAAGTTCATTAGTTTCAGTGTAGACACCTGCGGCTTATAGACAGGTGCGGCTTATTTATGTTCAAAATAAAAATCTTTGTCAAATTCAGTGGGTGCGGCTTATGTATAGGTGCGCTTTAGTGTTTTGTATTTTTAAAATACTGTAAAATACTTTGTAAGAATTCTACATGATGACATAATAAAAATGCAGCCTCTGACTGGTGCCTACTCAGTATTTTGCCCAGACTTGTTAATATCAGAACACAAAAATTGATCTTTATGGAAGAAGGTGGTCAAGGTAAGAAACATGCAGGCTGACAGCTTTCAAACTGATCATTTCATAATTGTGAAAATACTAAAATATTTGTTTTTAACTTCCAAATAGTTGTCCAGAGATTGATAGATAAATAAATAAATAAATACAGTATTTGATTGCCGTAATTGTACCCTAAATGAAGTAGCTGTTTAGTGGGATCATGATTTTGTACCCCATTGAATGAATGACTGCCTGACACATAATATATTATTATATTTATGATTATCAATCAAATGATTAATTAGTTAAAATACTAGCTGCTATAATTGCAGGTGCCATCAGTTCTTCTTATGAATGACTTGTTTGTCATTGATCAGTGTTGCTGATGAAAAGTAGCCCTTCGTTATCAAACACCAAGTAACTAAATTAGGATACAATTATGAGTCATTCGCAAACATTAAACTGTTGGTCACTTTAAAACTAACCTTCATCAGGGAGATCACAGGGATATGGATGTGAATATTTGATCTGTTAACTGGTTGCATGTGTCAGATTTATTGCGTGACTCGGCCAGTGAAAAGCTGTTGCTATCAAACATTGTTTACTTAATTAACTGAGTCAGCGTAATGGTGTAGAAACAGATCAAATATGCCAATTGCTGGAAGGTTTGGGAAGAAATTTCATACTCCCATGTAAAAGTATTTTTTTTAATTTTTTAAATACAAAAATACAGTAGTTTATTTTGATACATAGTGTGGCTGCTGTATTTTGTAGTTTATTTTGATACACTTAAAGTGAAAGCATTTGGTATTTTATTTTAATATTTTACATTTGTATGTATCTTTGTCCAACCCTGATCATACTTCCCAAATGTCTGGACATATTCCCAAGAAATTTCATAAATTGTCTCACCCAACATGGATGTTCCCTCTGCTGGATACTCTGGGAACTGTCCTTCAGAGGGGACACTGACTGTTCTCCTCAGGCTTCGGCCCTTGGACGTTGAAACTGTGGGGCTTTCATGCACCTCTAAAGGCATCTGGGAAAATGTCAAAACTCAATTTAAAGAGGTCACAAGTGTGTACTTTCATTTTTTTTGTACAGCTCATCAGAAAAGACAATGACAGCTACTAATGAACTAAAAGTATTCAGGTCCCTCTGAAAGCAAACTGGCAGTAAATGTGACAGCATTTCAGTTTGGCCCATTATCATCAATTTACATTGATCACTTTAAAGGGCTAGAAAAGTTGTCTAGTTGTCACCTCTTTCACATGCATGTTGCTCAGCCTAATCATATTTTTTTTCTTCAAAAAAAAAAAAAAAAAAAAAAAAAAAGGTGGAAACCTGCAATAAAAACTAAAGTATCCCCTTCCTCTTCACATCCCGTATCCTCTCATATAGAGAAGAATGGTGTTACAAGCACAAGAATACAGAAGAAGCTCTTACCTCTTCTTCACGGTTTAGGAGGATGAGCTGGTTGTCAGTGAGGATGCAGTACTTCTTCTCCCAGACACTTGGCTCAGAGAAGGGTGACTGGCCACAGGAAAAGCGGTGGCTTGGTGGCCCTTTTACATCTGCATACAGGCAAAAGAGAAACTCTTTGGTAAGCAGAAACACAGCATTAAGCATTGTGGGAAACCCCATTCTGGAAAACAACTATTTTAAAATATGCTCTAAAAACTGAAGTTTATTAAAAATGGATTTTTGTAAAAAGGATTTAATCTGGAAATAATGGAAAAAATTGTTTTTAATCAAAGTATTTTTTTATTGGAAACTATTAACAATAAACAAAAATATAAAAAAATATATACATACATTCATAGCACACTGGTTTTCTTTTTGTTTTTTCTCTCATTCTCCCCTTTCTTCCTCTCTTTCCCTTCTTTTCCCTCCTTCCCAAGTGGGGAGGGTTTAAAAATACATCATGATACATTGCAAAAGTCCAACCATGTTTGAAACATGAAAATGTGCAATTCAAATTATAGAATTATGCACATGAGCATTTTATGAATTATGTATCTAACACAATTGTACTGTATGAAAACCATGAGGTCCAAATCTGCACAGTTTAGTAAATGTAAAGCAATCAGCTATAACATTCAAATCACTGAGGAGACAGAATAAAATTGATTAGCTTGTTACAATGACACCATTAAGGGGTGGGATAAATTAGCAAGTCAGTTCTAAAAGTTTATTTGTTGGAAGCAGGAAAACTGAAAGGAATGTGGCTTCAAATATTAAACACTCAATTGTCTTAAAAGCAAATAACTGGACAAAAATGAGCAAGATTTAAAAAAAAACTCCTGGGAGCACCTTCCCCAACTGTTAGGGGAAAATCTAGAAACAAGGAAACCAATCTCTGGGTATACAAAATTGTATTAAAAAATCTTCTGCGACATATTTTATTTTTATTTATCAGGGTACAGCGATGTACCTCTGAACATTGGTCAGAACTGATTTTGTACCTTTAAATTAAAACAAAAATCCACAGTTGACCTTAAGGACCATTTCCTGTACCTTACAGAGTACTTTAATGGCAAATGTACCTTTAGGTACAGAAACAATACCCCTATATTTCTGTGTGAACATAGCCAATGATAATAATAGTAACCAATCATATTACGCTAGTTATATTAAGTTAAGACAATTAGAACTATGTTGTTGTTAAAGATGCATTTTTTTCTATATATTTTCATATATTTTCAAATCTTCCGAAAAGATTTATGCATCATAAACATATATTTTGCAATTAAAATCACAGTTTAAGTTGTTCATAGTAATCTTTTATTCTTTTAAAAATTGCAGTTTCATACATTTTCCTTTTACCATCAGGTGGACAATTATACATGTTTATGAACTTAAGCTTTAATTCGAATAGAAATATTTTATCTTTGATGTTTTTTACCCATGTTTATTTTTTTAACAAAAAAATTATTTGTGATTATTTATCAACAACATTAATTAGCAGACCCCCAGTTGAACTTGTTCTAATGCATTATGGAATATATACAATATGACATACAGGGGGCAGTATTGGGTATTAAATGTACTCAAATATATTGTGCATCTACTATCCATGGGCAGGAAAAAGCCAGAGAAAATCACATCCACTGACTGAATCAGTTAATGATAGTGAATGACACACACACACACACACACACACACACACACACACACACACACACACAC
>JAAIIK010000072.1:3982165-3998561 GCA_014706435.1 Silurus glanis | reverse complement strand
GTGTGTGTGTGTGTGTGTGTGTGTGTGTGTTTTAGCCAGCAGGTGTCTCAGTCCTTAATAAACATATAGTTGTTAGTTTTCAGAGCGGTCGGTTTAACAAATATTTTAAATTCAGAATAATTACATTTAAGTTTTAGCCCACGATATTCTTTAAACAACAAAAGTATTAAAACATTTGCTCCTTTCCAACGCGCTGCTCTTTGTCCTGAAACGCGTGTGTGTGTGTGTGTGTGTGTGTGTGTGTGTGTTGATCGACTGTTTCGGATATCCTCTAATCGCCCCTGAATCCCGGGGCACCGCCATGTGATCGAGCTGGAAAGCGGACTGGCGTTTTTGAACCGGGGAAGAGCTGAAGAAGGAGCTGAGAGTCACGGATGTGAAATAACAAGAACATCTTGAAACGCAGCCGCAAAACATCGACGGTTTCAAAAACGCCGCATGGACGGAGAAAAGTCGTGTGTTGGACGCTGGAGGAGAAGCGGCTGAGGAAAGCGCTGATTTGTGAAAGCCGTGGAAGCGCTTCGAGCTCATCACTATCCCACAAACGGAGCGGAAAAAACTTTGAAAGGAAAAGTTTTGCCGTTTTGCTTCGATTATGAATTGCAGGCACTCAGTCTGAGTAAATGTAAGATCGGATTACTACGTTTGAAAACAATGTTATTTTCAGGCGAAATGAATAATTATTCTTTTTGTCTAGCGGCAGTTCCTCTGTAGCCTTTCGGAGCAGATCCTGTACACAGCGAGTCTCTTTCTTCTTCCACTGATCAGATCAGTACAACACTTAGGAGGTTACAATGCTGGGAAACTTCTAGGTAGCGGTCGGACACGGTGAACTCCGCCTCGGGTGGGTTTGTTAGTTAAACACATCAACATCTTAGTCTTTTGATGTTCCATCTTGGTGCTACTTTATAAACCGGATGGTCGCACAGCCTGGCTAACTGCTAGCTCCATTACTCCCATGGTAAATAAACCCCAGCCGGTGCTGACGGGAGTTTAATCCGCGTTGGGTCACGCGCGTGGAAACCGCTTTTAAAACCAGCTTGTCCAGTGGAAACGGAGTTTACCGTGGGAGTAGATCCGGCATGGAGACTGACTCGATGACCGGAGACGTGGACTCTGTTCAGGGAGTCCCCTTTTCTGTGGACCCGGTGCTCGACGGCATTTTGATGGACTCCTTTTGCCAGCAACAAGGATGGATGCGCGTTTATGGTAAGTTTTATACACGGTTACCTCAACCTTCATCCACAGAACATGAAGCACGAGTACAAGACATGACTTGTTTTTTTTTATTTAGTAGAAATGTGTCCAGTCCTATATCACTGATCGTGAAGAGCCCAGTAGAGTAAACAAAGCAACATGTAACTCCTTCCCCATGAACATCATCAGAAGACCTCGATTATGGATTCTTTATGAGATTTCTACTTTAAATGTTTAATCCATAATGTTATATAATCTTTCTTATTAGGAGTCCGTCTGTGTAGTTGGGTGTAAGAGGATTCCTTTCATGGTATAGGAGTTCATGTGAGGAGACCTTGCAAAAAAACATGTCTTGCTCCCGGATCAGATGCTGGTGATGTGCTCGTCTATATCGTGTTATTAAACAAGACCATGTTATAGGAAAGTGCTGCAGGGTTTGGCCAACACTGGGCTTCGACAACATTCAGATCCATGGATTATTGTTTCATTTTTATTGAAGTGACACCTATATGTCAACCTCTTCACATGTCATTTATCTTTTTACGTGTTGGGTAATACAGGGAATAAAACAAGTAATTATTCACTACAGTTTTTTATTGAATGTTGATGGAGCTCTTAATATCAGCCAATAACTGATACTGATCCAGAATTTTACCTAAACAAGACTGCTGTTTGCATGCATTGTCAAGAATTGTGGAACATCAGAAGCAGGTTCTGCCCAAATGTGCCAATCTGGTGTTGGCAATGAACACCAGATGCATTCATATCTTAAAATATTGGGCATGGTAAATCTGCTCTGATCCTGAGCCAGGATTTCAAGCCTGTATTGCCAGTATTGCCCTAATGACTATACACTATACACGTATGTTTTAATAATCTTCATGACTATAGCATGTGGGTAGACATATTATGTAAAGTAATACAGATCTGGTTCTGGCCACTTAAAAACACTCAGTCTGTGTTTAGTTCGATCTCCTAATCCGGTATACTGGAGGAAAAAAGGCTGGGTTCATGTTATCATCAGGACAACAATGGTCTACCTATTTATATTGAAGTTTTGAAGACATTCTTATTAATGCCAGATATGTGTTACAGTCGCTCTCTAAATTTAAAATGGCTTTATATTAACTTGCTTCCTCATGTTACTGAATACTTCTCTTTGTATTTTCAGCTGCATTGTGCTGTTATAACAACACAATAATTATATAACCAATATACTGTTGTGTTAGTGGGATATTATTCTCTTTTAAAGTTCAGTGCTGACTGAAACTGGTGCAGCAACGAGACAAGGATTACTCATAACCAGATCATACCAGTGATTATAACCTCTTCCATGTTTGTTTAGCTTTGTTTGCTAATGCTTCTCAGTGAAAAGACCCAGTCAGTATAAATTGTGTTTTAGGAGCAAGATTTTCATACAGGAAGCCAAATAAATTGAAGATGTTTATCTAGACCATAATGTTCTTGGGGGGGAGGGGGGTGAATGTCATGGAATGTTTGTTTCTATTTATAGTCTTATTTTTTGTACTTGGGAAAAAGAGAGAACAACTTGAGCGTTTATTAGGATTCTGTGTTTTTCTCAGATATTTGGTTTTAATCAATCACCTTGTGTTTATAATTATTAGTGCATTGGGCAACTGCAAATGGAGTGTTGTCTTAAAGGAAGAGGCAATAGGACCTAAGCTTGAACGTGTGCTCAAAAGCCTGCTGTTCAGTTTAGCATCTTTTCGAGTTCTTGGCACATTCACAGCCCTAGTTGTGTTAAAAGCATGGGCTTGTGTTCTTCTGGTGGGTGAAGGTGAATGCCTCTCTCTGTCCAAAGCTACAGGAACCTTAGTGCTGTGTTTACACCATCATTGCTCAGATGTGTTTGGTCTTACTGAGTAAACTAAGAGAGCAAGGAGGGAGAAAATTTGGTTTGGCACTATAGTGAATTGTGTGTTTGTGTAAAACTTCTGCCCTGTAATCTCTCAAAATAAGTCTTTTTCTATTCCCACCACCTTCTTTTTCTCATCTCTTCCTCCTGTTCCTCAGTTCAATGGGAGTGCTATAATCCAGGATTGGAGTTATGAGATAAGCAGCCCATTCTGTGAATGACCTCAGTCGGCAGGCACCAATGTCATTGCGTTCCAGAGCTGAAATAACTCAATAAGGCCTGTCCTGCAAATCTCTAATGCTTCCTTTCCTCTTTTGTATCTATTTTCTCACTTAGGAAAAGCATGACCCACCTCTTGGCTCATCTCGTCAACATGACTCATATGAAGTCATACAGACATGCAAGAGGAATGTCTTTTTTCCATCCTTGGAATTTTTTTTTGCTCTTAACTTGATTCTTTGGTTGCCACTGTTGCTAGTAGACGAGTGCTTCACATATAAAAACTATAAAAACATTGCTTCTGAAACAAGTGGTTAGAAAGAACAATTTTTAACCACCTTCTCCTTAATCACCAAAATCGTTTCTTTTTTCAGCCTATTAAACACCGTATGGATTAGGTTCCTTAAACCAGCATTGCACGTTAGTCTGAATTGCACGTTATTCTGGCAAAGCTTTTTAAAGGTTAATAAGAAAGGATTAAGGTAGCATGGCAATGCTGTTGTGGTTGAATACAGTAAATTAGCTACAGATATAAATGTGTGGATGTGTTTGGGATTGGCATTGATCCTCCACAACTCCAGCCAGGATTAAGCGTTTACTAAAAATGTATCATGTTTCAGGGATAAGGGAAGGGTATGTCTTCTGGGTTTCTTTTTTTGTACAAGTGACCATCCAACAAGGGATAGTTATAATGATTATCTGTTATCTCTACCCCACTGAGCACTGAATTCAATTTATCAAGGAAACATGAGGCATACATTCATTCTGAATTTAGACTATTTTAAGTCAGCTGATAATCTGCAAAGGCGTATTGTGGTGAGGCCTCAAGCACCAAGTTGTTTGCCTTGAGATGGCCTGATTGTAGTCACAAGAACTTCACATGGTCTCAAACCAAGTTTAGATCTGCTTTTACTTTCAAATCCAAACTCAAACATGCCTTTGTGTTTTTTCTTATTCAACAGAGTGTGGTGGCTCTAAGCTAGGTTACTTTTTATATAGAGTAAATTGTATTCAATTTATCACAGAAACATAAAGCTTTTGCTTTTGAACAATTTAATGTTTTATTTAAGCAAGTATTTTGCAGTGAAAAACATATATTTGTCTATGACCAACATGTACCTCCTACACATTTTTAATTAACACATTGCTTCAAGTTAAGTCAAGATGTCCAGAAGCTTTTATTGTCATTTTAACCATATATATAGCTGAAATGAGACGTTTCTCCAGAACCCTGGTGCTACATAAAACAACATAGAGCTACATCACACAACATAGAGCTACATAGAGAACACAGAGCTAAGGAATAAAGTAAGTTGTCCTGGCCACATAAAGTGCATCGTGTGCAACCTGGTGCAAACAGTGCAGACAACAAGACAGTGGGACAGATACACAAAACACAAAATAGCGCTGCCAGTAAACCAACTGTATAATGTGTTATAACAGTACAATGTGCAAAAAGAGAAATATAACCAAGTGTAAATGAAAATACAAAGACAAAATATTGTGCTGAACAGCATGTTCAGTTATATATTTATAAAAAAAAACAATAATATAAATTGGGTGGTGCTGAAGACATGTGAATTGATGATGAGTATTGTTGGAGTATTGTTGGAGTATTGTTGGAGTTCAGATTTGCAGCAGTTCAGTAATACAAAGTTATTGTTACACTGTGTGTGTGTGTGTGTGTGTGTGTGTGTTTTGTACAGTCAGTTTTGTGTGTTGAGGAGCCTGATGTCTTGAGGGAAAGAACGAACGTGGTCAGGATGGGGGAAGGGAGATGGGCTTTCCTCAGCCTTCTCTAGAGACGCTGCTGGGCTTTCTTGGTGATGGAGCTGGTGTTGAGTAACCAAGTGAAGTTCTCTGCCATATGCACATGAAGAAATGTGGTCCTCCGCGGAGGATCCATCGATGGTCAGTGGAGAATGGCCGCTCTGTGCTCTCCTGAAGTCTCTTTAGTTTTGTAAATGTTCAGAGACAGGTTGTTGGCTCCACACCAGGCTGTTAGTCGTTGCACCTTCTCCCTGTATGCTGACTCGTCATTCCTGCTGATGACACCCACCACGTTCATGTCAACAGCGAACTTGTTGATGTGGTTTGAGCTGTGCATTGCTACACACTCGTAAATAAAGTGAATAGCATGGGCTGAGCACACAGACCTGAGGGGCCCCAGTGCTCAGTGTGGTGGTGCTGGAGATGGTGGTGCCCGATCCAGACTGACCAGTCAGGAAGTCCAGGATCCAGTTGCAAATGGAGCTGTTCAGGCCCAGTAGGCTCAGCTTCTCAATCAGGTGCTGAGGAATGATTGTGTTGAATGCTGAATTGAAGTCTAAGTACAGCATTTGTACATATGTGTCCTTATTGTACAGGTGGGTAAGGGCCAGATGAAGGGTTGTGGTGATGGCATCTTTCATGGAACAGTTTAGACGATACACATATGTTCCAAAATGATGGCCCAAGTGTTCAGGTGTTTGTTAAATACATGTGAATCATCAACTTTTCAATCCCAATTTCTGATCATTCATTTAACTTCGTTTTTCTGCTCTACATACTACAGGGATATTGTTATGGGAACACATTTGTCTAGTCTCAAAGGATAAAATAAGGCTTATATTAATATTTTAAAGAATGCATCTCTGAAAATGTTATTTCTACCTATAAATACAATGAACAATTCACAAGTAAGCTTTTTAGGCTTTTGGATTAGATTCTGTAAAAATTCGAACATTCTGTGTGGGTTTAATTGCATGTGTGATTTTGTGTTGCATATTGTACCTACAGTAAACCTGTACAGTAAACCTGTACCCTGGAATTTGCATTCATGAATATCTGTAATGTGATCAGTAATTAAATTTGGCTGTTTATTAGCTAATGGTGGTATGTAGTTCGTACATATAGTTTGTTAATTGAGGTTAAATACATTTTTATGTGCTCAAAGTAAAATCATTTATAAATACATTTATGTGCTCAAATTAAAATCCGATTATTGATCAAATGTTGATTAAGTTCAAGTCTTCACATGACCCTATTATGTGTATCTTTTTTAAGGGCTACTTTCACATGCAGCCTAATAATCTGTCAATAATTTGACTAGTGCACAGTCTGAATAAAAATATTCATGTATACACCTCCATAAGAAGAGAGTGAATTGATTGAGGCCAATTTCAGTATGAAACTGTCCAGTATAGTTTCCAAACATTATAGTAATACCGGATATTAGATTCTCTTTGCTTTTTAAAGCTTCAAACCTTCAGGGTATTGATTTCACAAAATGTAAAAAAAAAACTAAAAAAAAAAAACCACGGTTCTGGTCCATGTTGGCATGATTACATTATGCAGTTCTAAGAGATTTTTAACAGGCACTTTCATGCTGTGAATCTCTGTTTCTAACACATCACACAGATGTTCTTTTGGATTCGGATCTGGTGACTGAAAAGGCCACAAAAGGACAACAAACTCATTGTCATGTTCCAGTCTCTGTTGATTTTTGCTTTGTGACGTAGTCCATTATCATGCTGGAATTAGCTGTTAGAAGATGTTAAATCGTGTACATGAAGAGAGATGCAAGTTTTTGAACAATACTTAAATAGTCTGTGGCATTCAAGTCATGATTGCTTGGTATTAACAGGCCAATGTGACAATAAAATATTTCCCACACCAACTCCACCTAATAAAGTGCTCAGTGAGTGTATGTTATTTTTTTCTATTTTTTTAAAGTGTTCTTGTTCCAAACTGTCAGACAACTATCAAATGCTGATCAGCTTTACTGTGGATACAATCTCTTCTTCTTGCTTTTTATTTAGTAGTCATATTTGGGTGACAATTTGAGAAGTAAAAATAGATGCTTATAACAAGGTCTGAAAGACAGAACAAAATGTGAGAGTCAAAGCAACACAAATTAACAACCATGTAGAGTTTTAGCATGATTCTTTCTGCTTAACATTATTAATGTATATGTTTTTTTTATAAAAAAAAAAAAAAACGTTGTCTCTGCTTCATAGTTTCTGTGTGCTATCACCTCTCTGAACAATGACACTGGGAAGGGGAGAAGCGCTGAATATTACATCTTTATTAAAGGAATATTTTCAGTTGGCAGAAGTCTTTGCTTCTAATATTAATGTATTTTAACTCCAGTCTAATGTTGGTGTGTAATTGAAATTTCACACATTAAAAAGTTTCCCTCTATTTCTCCATTAATGATGTCCACTATATAGACAGACATTTCGGGACACTTGACTTTTCCAAACAAATGTGGTTCTTCACCAAAATGTTACCACAAAGTTGCAGGCACACATTTGTATCGCATTTTTTGTATAGGGTGCAAAGGATTCCATATTCCCTTTACCTGAACTAGGCGATCCAAACCCATTCCAGCATGACAATGCCCCTGTGCACAAAGCCAGCTGCATGGTTTACATACAGTAGGTTGGAGTTGAAGATCTTAAGTGGCCTGATAAAAAGCTCTGAAATCAGACGTATTGAGGCCAACACCTTTGGGATGAATATGAACACTGACTGTACTCCAGTCCTCACTGCCTGGCTCTTACTAACACCCTTGTGGCTGAATGAGTACAAATATCCACAAGCATGTTGTTAAAAAATCAGTAGATTTCACTTGACAGTATGGCAGTAAAGTGTAAGCATGGAGAGAGATCATAGGTTAGTGTATGTGTGCACATGTGTGGCTTGTCTCCACTTGCCTCATGCTGTAAAGCAGCAGGCCGCATTGTGGAAGAGATGTTTGGTAGCATATTTGTTGCTATGAGCTGTGAGGAGTCAAGTGGATTTCATTTTAATTGGTTGTAGGTACATTGAGAGGTGATTATTACAGTGTGCGTTACTGATGTGGTGTCTTTGTAAAAACAGACAGAAAAGAAGAAAGTGACAGGCTGTTTAGAGGCACAGAACTTCTGTACTGTTGTACAGAATTTCACTAGGTAACCATATTGTACAATTATTTTCCTGTAAAATATTCTAATTGTAAGAGTCACCCCATGTGTTTAAACAGGAAACGTCTCACTGCTGTGGTGAGGTGAAGGTCACATATCTTGCTGGACTTCTGGTGCCCTCTTGTCTGTTATCAGGGGTGTGTAGTTAGCAGATTTAGAACAGAGCTCTGCAGGACACACACACACACACACACACACACACACACACACACACACACACGCCTGGTCTCACACATCCTTTTCCCATCCCATTCTGACGTGACTGGAGAGGACATACAAAACACAAAGGATCATCATCCACTTTCAGGAAAAATGAAGCCCCTTCCTTCGGTTCCTCTCAGAATTTCTCTGTGTGTTGTAAATATGAAAGTATTTTAATATTCTATAGTGAGGTTTTACACTCTGATCTGATTCTTTTATCTGATTCCTCATAATTGGGAAATGTGGAACAAACTACTTTGCTTGAACATATATTTTATATAAAGCTTGTTTCTTTGGCCTGGCTGTGAAAGGAAATAAAGAGTCCAGTGTGTCCCTCCCTTTGCCTCTGTGTAGACCTGAAGGCCTCTGCATTGTTGGGGTGGCAGGATTTCCTTGGTTGATTAAAACAAGAGTTGTTTAAAAATACACTCCCACCTATTTTGGGGGAGGAGGTTTGCCCGTGTTAATAGGAAACACACATGGTGCATTTTGCTTATTTTCTGTCTGTATTACATGATCAGCCATGTAATTCATAGCAGGTCATCTTAGTTATGCTGGTAACTGCATGTGGGTTTGGATCAGGAAACCTGTGTGTCTTGTCTAAAAGATAAAATTCTTGAAATAATTAATTTGATTAATTAATTAGTTAATTCCCTAATGCAGTCTTTCCATTTTGTTGCTTCATCTGACCTTTTTAAAGTGAGAAACCATTTACAACTTGCTGAGTGATAGATCTCAGCTAAGAGGTCTTGGCTATCTCTGCTAGAACCTAGGGGACATTAAATTCTGTTAGTACTCTCTATCTTTCTCTCTCTCTTTCCCTATGTTTTTGTTTCTCTCCATCTCTTTCTCTATTTTCTGCCAGACTGAATTACAGGACCTGTTAATATTGAGTTGTTATGTATGTGCTTATTCCTTTTGGCTTTCTTATCACTGCTAAATGCAGATTCTGGCAAAGTTAACTGGCAACAGTCAATATTTAATTTTTCCTCCAATTTTTGAGAAAAAATGCTTAGCCAATCAGAAACCCTTGCTTGAATAAAAAAGTGAGCGTGCTTTATTTTAGTTAATTTTATTATTTTGAAACATTGAATCAAAGTTCAGTTGATTTATATTAGAGGTCTCAAATATTCAGAAGAGGTAAAAAAAAAGATGTGAAAGCACCGACATCTGAAGATTAATGCTGGGAAATGGTTATTAAAATGAGACGGTCTATGAGATATAATCCAGTGCTACATCCAAAAACACACACTGTAATACAAAATAGTTCCACTCCATAGTGGCATTGTGTTTACACATACTGTATATTGTAGTTTGTATATTGTGTTTAAACAGGTGTGGTTTATCCTCTTTGGTGTTTTATTGGAGTTCAGTAGTATGACGTTTAATATGTGTGTTTTTCAGGCACTTCTTATATATTAATCATACTGAAACACAACAAAAGTGACTATTAGCCAGTCATGCTTTAGAACCTGTGGGTAGACGATGTTCTTATTGTCCCTGAGCACTAGGGCAGGAAATATTTTAGTCCTGCAGATGAGCTCAGGGGCTTTTTGTTTTTAATGACCAATTTCACACCCAGCTCCTGGGCTGCAGCTGTAACAAGGTGTTAATTGCTACAGTCCAGACACAGTTCCTCCTGAGGTCTCTCAGAGCACCTGGAACATTCAGTATCATAGGAATTCAAGGCCTGTATGCTGTTAAATACAATTCTAAACTATTAGGATAACTGAATTCACAATAAGTAAAAAGCAATCCATTTTAGCTTTAATAAAGGTGATATAATACACATTACCCTTTTGTAGTTTATGAAATAAAATAGTATGTGACATTTTCAGTTTTCAAAAATCAACTTCTTACATTTATGTTTCTTTAAACATCCCTGTGGCAAATTTGTGTTGCTACCTCTAAGAGGTGTAAAGTGCATGTAAACAGGAAACAGGAGTAAGGAAATAGCTGTGTGTCCCTTTACTGGTAATCTTACATTTATACATGACAGCTTCCATTCAGCCTGCTCTCAAGACTAACAAAAAATGATTGTGGTCAATCACATTCACTGGGTTTAATTAAGAAAAACTCAAGGGTGGTAAATATGGCACTTCTAAACAGATTTTCCTCGTGTTTCTTGTATATGTTGTATGTAATTTTTTTGCATGTACCTACTATAGGTGTTATGAATCAAGATTAAGTTAACATTCCCAGATGCTGATGAAACAGGCATTTAAAAAACATACTGTTCTACCAAATTGACAGCTTGTTGGTGCTAGGATTTGACCACATGACTTTCAGATCTGTCACTCAAGACCCTAAGTCCTGACTTGAACTGTGCAGGTTAGGGTCAGGAATATTGCAGCATGTAAATTTTGCAATTCTTTATCCTGGCTTTATAAAAAAAATGCATATGGTGAATACCAAGTGTTTTAAGCTATGTAATATACAACACATACAAGTACAACACAATGTAAGCATTGTTTTCAAGCAAGGCATGAAGAATGCTGAGTGGAGAGAATTTATAAGGGTATATTTTCCAATTGAATAATCCAGCATGACTGAGACATATGAAATCAGTTGTACATGTACCAGCATATTTTACAAACGTGCCTCTTGATTTGTACTGTATTCATTGTTAACCTGAGGTAGAAAACCAATATATAAGTGCTGAATTTCATCCACTCAACATTATTCACATGCTCCATTGTAACAGCTTTGAGCAATACTGACAAACTGCATCTATATAGACCTTAAGAGACAAAAAAATCCCAGTGCATTATAAGCTCTTGATATAAGCTCTACGTAGTCAATGGCCAGGCCTGTTTGAAATTCCCAACAGGAAGATGTTTGAAGTGTGACAGGGAACATTATTCTGCTGCCACTGAAGGGGTGTACTGGTCTGCAACAACATTAAGGTAGATTATATATTATTCACCGATCAGGCATAACATTATAACCACCGGCCTAATATTGACTGGTCTGAGGGTACGCAGCCCCATACGCAACAAACTGCTATGCACTTTCTATTCTGACACCTTTCTATCAGAACCAGCATTACCGTATTTTCCAGACTATAAGCCGCTACTTTTTTCCCACGCTTTGAAACCCGCGGCTTAAACAACGAAGCGGCTAATATATGGATTTTTCCTGGGTTTTTCACGGTTTCACAAGCTTCATGCCAAAAAACTGAGCCCCATAACATTAGACCAATGAAATTGCCGGACGGGTTCAGGTGAACCAATGAAACTCTTTATATTAAATCAGATGCTCTCCCACTGAATCGGGCCGCACCACATCATAAATATGGATGATGTTCCTCTGACGTTTGACCTGCCGCTCACTCGGACTGTCAACAGGAAATGTGAATCATTCGTCACGCTGAAAACAACCGGGCATGAAAATGCGCACTTCACCTGTGTTCTGAGCTGCACGGCATCGGGAGAAAAGCTTTACAGATGGTGATTTTTAAACGCACGACGATGCCAAAAGATAAACTCCCGAGAGAAATTGTTGTGAAAGGAAGGAGGTAAGAAAGATACTGACCACTGCAGACTGGGAACAGCATAGAAGAGCTGCAGTTTTGGAGATGCTCTGACTCAGTCGTCTAGCCATCACAATTTGGCCCTTGTCATACTCGCTTAAATCGCCCTGCTTTAAACACAAACTTTGAGGACAAAACCATCACTTGCTGCCTAATATATCCCACCCACTAACAGGTGCCATGATGAAGTACAGTGAATATGTCTATGAAACAGACACAACACAATAACTAAGGCTGCACAGACTTACACAGACTACAAATGGCAAAAGACAATAATACAATAATTACCAGACATGGGACAAGAGGTGCAATGAAGGACATTGGCCAGTAACACAGTTCTAGTGTGCAGCAAAGTACAAAATTATATTGCAACCTGCTAACCTGCTAACAAGCGCACTCTAATGAATGCGCTTGTTAGCAGGTTTTGGTAGCCGTGCCTACCTGTAGCCTAAACTACAGCTGGTTGAAGGCTCGCTAACAATACAGTTCCAAAAAGTTACTTTTATTCTCTCTCCAAAAGTAGCATCATATTTTAACAATGAAATATATAAGGCTAAATTAAGACCAAAGGATAAGAACTTTAAGCCCAAGTTGACGGGCAGTGTCTGGAGGTTTTTGAGCGTTGGTCGGCTGTAATTTTTTGGTGTGTTCTGCATCACTGTCAGACGGAATAAGCTGTATTTCAGGCGATTCTGCATGTTGTATCAGCGGCAGAGCTCATCGGCGAGTAAGACAACTGCGATTGGTTATTCAGCTTGAGCACACAACAAAAAACTAAACTGATGAGAGCAAATAACAACAGAGTAAAGACGGAACACACAGACATTGTCATTCTTACTCATTGTAACTTCTTCAATTGTAAATTCTTACTAATTTGCAACTTAGCAGACATGACTGAAAAAGCTACACAAATCCGTTAGTAATGACTGCAGCAGGTGTAAACACTGCTTTCGTTATACATTCACAGTTCTACTCTACTGGTTTTCTTCTAAATACAGACTACTGCCTAATACAAACTACTGGTACCTGCTGGTATGGTAAAGTTATGTTCTCTCACGCAATTGCAGAATGTACATGCATGGTTTGGTGTGTCAGATTCACCTGCCTATTAATTGGCCTAATTTGCAGCGTAATTGACTGATGCTGATTAATTAAAAATGCCGACAATTGGCCTGGCCAGCCGATAAAAAAAATATAAATGCTGTAGATTTTAAATCTGTCCACCTCTGCTAATAATACATTTTTCATTTAAAAAGATGATGTTGTCTCCACCTGAATGAGGTCTTGGAGTCAGGATGTTTAGGATCCAGTCCAGAATCAACAGTCTTTCCAGTCAGGTGCTAAGGAATTAATGTGTTGAATGCTGAGATTGTTGTAAATGCTGAGATTTACACCACAACTTCAGTCTATAAGTGGGACGAGTGTGTTTAGGGCTGCAACTAGCGATTATTTTGATAATCGTTTAATCGGGCAATTATTTTTTTATTTAATCTGATTAAAAAAAATTAATGAGATGTTTTGCATATTATAACCAGTGTTGGGGGTAATGCGTTACAAGTAACGCGCGTTACGTAATAATATTACTTTTCTGGAGTAACGAGTAAAGTAGCGCGTTACTTTATAAATTTACACACTAATATCTGAGTTACTTTTTTAAAAAGTAATGCGAGTTACTTTTCAGTTAAATTATTTTGCATAAAAAAATAAATACTGAATTAAAATGACCGTAGTCACGTAGAATCGCGCACTCATACGTGCGAGCAGCGGGAACAGAAGCTGGTCAGAAGCGGAGATGGCAAACCAGAGCATTACATTACTGTGATGGAAGTATTCTTATTATTTTGAAATAGTCGAGGAAAAGGAGAAAGGAATAATGGTTAAGTGTAGATTATGTGTTGGTGAAAAGCTCTTGTCAACTGCAAAAAATACCACTTAAAAAAAAAAAAAACATCTGCATGCAAAGCACAGCACTACAGATGTGTGCGTGTGTGTGTATGTGTGTGTCTGTGTGTGTGTGTATAATGTTGAATATATGTAACATTATGCAATGTTGCATATATGGAAATGGAGAAAGAAATATAGAAAACTTTTGCCGACTTTCCACCACTGCAGATCTATAGACTGCTCAGAATAAAAGTTTTCCGTGGGAGAGAGAGAGAGAGAGAGAGAGAGAGAGAGCAAATTCACAGCTCATTTGCTCTTTGTGAGAAGATAAACTGCCACGGTCACTGATAATAGTGCGAACTTTGTAAAAAGCGTTCAGAATGTTTCAAGCTGATGATGAAGCAGAGAATGATGTAGACGAGGACGAGGTCATATTTACGGAATTGCACGAAGTTTTACGTGATTACGGCGGTATGTAAGGTATGTTCTCCCTCCACATCACCGGTGTGCAGCCCACACCCTTAACCTTATATACACTAACGATAGTTACATTTCTGACGGCGAAGGCAGATTGAAAAGCAGTGTACAGAAGTGCGACTGGAAAGTGTTCAGCCTTGTGGTCAAAAGTTAGTCGATCATCTTATTGTTCTCTAAGAAGTTATTAAACATTTTAAATGTTTAAGACGTCTTTTGCCCTAATATAACTTATTTCTTAATGGCAATTATCTATATTACACCTGTTACACCTGTAAGGCGTGAAAGAGATACAAGTAACGCAAAAGTAACGCAAACGTAATATAACGCATTACATTCCATAAAAAGTAACTAAGTAACGTAATTAGTTACTTTTTTGGGGAGTAACTCAATATTGTAATGCATTACTTTTAAGTAACTTTGCCCAACACTGATTATAACTACTGTATATAGAAATCTATTTCAGGGTATTATGGAGTACACGGTGAAGCAATTTGTGTAAATCAACATTTGTATTTTTTTTTTATAATAATTGCAGATGGCAAATGAAGTTAAATATTATACAACATTGTTTGCCAATTTTTGCAAATGCAACAGCCAATCAGCTTTCTGTTATTGCTCGAATCTCTCTTGAATTGTACCACAGATGTAAAATAGATTTTTTCCCCAGCTATGTGAAAGTGCAAGTTTAGCTAATACTTAGCTTGAAAAAAAATTATTTAGGGCTTGGTTAAGGCTAACAGTGTCTTTGTGTGTGTTTTTGATATCATTATATAAAGTTTTAAATTTAATTCTTAATGGTCTTAAAAAGTCATAAATTTGACTTTGTGAAACCTGCAGAAACCATGTTACAGAAGGACAACCATAACTGCAGACTTCCACTGATCTGGGCTTTATGGCAGATTGGCTAGACAGAAGTCTCTCCTCCTCAAAACCCATAGCACCCCACTTGGAGTTTGACAACAGGCACACCGGAATGACTTTCATACTGTGTGGAAGATTCTCTGGTCTGATGAATCCGAAATTGAACTGTTCAATTGTATTAAACTGCCACAATTTTACATTTTATGCCCGGAGGAAATCAGGCACCGCTCATCACCTGCCCAAAAAATCCAAAAAAAAGTGAAGCATGATGGTATCTGCATCATGCTGTGGGGGAGGTTTTTTCCAGCAGGGACTGGGCAACATAGAAAAAACTCTGTGAATGTTCTAAAGTGTCCCAGCAAGAGCCCTGACTAAACCCTATGAAACATCTCTGGATAGACCTAAAAGTGTCTGTTTACCGACAGTCCCCATCCAACCTGACCCAGCTTGAGAGGAACTGCCAAGAAGAATGGTACAAAATCCCCCAAAACAGGTGTGCAAAGCTTGTTGTGCCATACCCAAAAAGATACGAGACAGTAATTGTTGCCAAAGGTGCTTCTGTAAATACTGAGTAAAGTCCACCTCTTAATATCACCACTATCACGTTGCAATTATAGAAACCATCGGTACTATACAAAAACGCATTATAACGATGTCTAGCTTTTCTTTGAAATGTACTGTCCAAAACCAAATAAATTTCTCTTCTTCTGTAGGCATAAAAAAGTCTTACTCAGATGTATTAATGTGTACAGTGCGCTACACACATGTTTTGCCAGTCGAACTTGGCTGTAACAGTTTCCCTCTGACCAACCAATCAGAGGACGGAAAAATGCTGACGCTATTCTGGGCCAGCTAGCTGCCCTGTGAGGAGAATATTAAATATTGGTTGAAGAAACAGAGCTAATTATTAAGAAGTCTATAGTAAAAGGGCCAGCAGAACAGACTTTAAAGGCCCTGGACAGATTAGATTGACATGGCAGCACATAGAAGCTGAAATCTGATTGAACAAAAAAAATCTAAAATCCACCGCCCTGGTAGCAGTGCAGCCAAGAGAAACGCTACGAAATTAAGTTGCGAATAAATTAATACATTGTATAATTTCATTGAACAAATATTAGAATTTAGGTTGTAATTATAGGTCAGTGCTTCTGTTTAGGCTTTTCTGGCCCTGATATATATATATATATATATATATATATATAT
>JAAIIK010000072.1:3967232-3982065 GCA_014706435.1 Silurus glanis | reverse complement strand
ATATATATATATATATATATATATATATATATATATATATATATACATTCATTTGCAACCTTTTTTAAAACTTAATTCAGCAGAATTTCATCAGTAAAAGGCAAACATTATCTCAAGCACTGGCACAGTTGTGTTTATCTGATTGGATAGCGTGAACAAGCGTCAGTGTGTGTGTTTACACCGTTTCCTCCCAGGAAGCAGTTCAGCAGCACATAAAGCAGGAAGTGATAGCGGAAGCGACTTGTAGTGAACGTGTTCTTAAACAGTGGAATCTGAATCTTATTGCTATTTTATTATACATTAATTATACCAGTTGATTGATTTAAAACTTTAGTAAGAGTTAACATTGAAACGATTGTGACTATTAAAAATCTCTTCGATTGAAGAACGCTGGAAACTAAGACTTCATTGTCTTGCTTATAGTGAGTGGGAACTCACTGACTCGTGTAACTACTTAACTTCACTCTCATCCAGATGAGCCTGGAACGGAGAGCTACCCCTGGTGAGCGGCTATGGTTTAGGAGAAAACCATCTCGCTGTCTGAAAGACAGAGAAAATATTAATCGATTGCGCATCCTCGACAGACCCTGGCTAAAACATCGTTCCAGCTCTTCCCCCATTGACTCGTTTGACACTATTGAGGGCAGAATTCGGTTCAAGCAGCCTATGCTTATCCAGGATTTGACCTGTTCTTACAGGACCAGCTATACCTTACCTGCTAACATTCCTGATGTCAGTAAAGTCACCAGCTCAGGGATGCTACTGGAACACATTCCACCTGACCTACCCTGTTCAGCCTACAAAAGAGCACAATATTCACGCTCAGTCTCTGAACCAGGTACCAGTGTTATAACAGAACCCCAACCTCTACAGAGGAAACAGAGTAGCCTCCCATTTTTTGGGATACTCTTGTCCATGTCACGGCACATAAGTAGGAAACTTCAAGCCACAGAAGAGCCAGAATCTGTGGATATGACGGAAGCTGGTAGGTTAATGTTCTCATTAAAAGGTACATCATGCACCAGTGCCTTTGTCTTTTAGCTATATGTGAATTTTAATTACATTTAGAAGTTAATTCTGGTTATTTGATAGTTCTGGTTATGTGATAGTTCTGGTTATGTGGTTGATAAATTACATTAACTTGAGGTAATTGCCCATTTAAGATGTACACTATATCAACAAAATCTTTGGGACATCCCATTCCACATTTAATCTCCATTTGCTGTTACAATAACCTCCACTCTTCTCAGATGTTTCAATAGTTTATATGAAGATTTGGGCTAATTAATTTACAAGGGCATTAGTGAAGTCAGGTACTGATGCAGGGTGCTAAATAGGGTTCGTCTACAAGATCGTCCACTCCTACCCATGGTTCATGGGGCTTGTTTGTGCACAGGGGCAGGTTTGGGTCTCTTCGGGTAGGGAGAAATTTCATACTACCCCATCCAGAGATATCTTATATATTTGTGTGCCTCCAGCTTTGTGATAAAATTTGGGGTAAGAACCACATATGGTTGAAAAAAGTCAGGTGTCCTAATACTTTTCTCTATATAGTGTATGAGGAAACAATTAACCCATTTTCCTTAACAATACACAAAATGAAAGCTGTTCATGCTTTGATTACTTACTTGCTCATCATATCTGCATGTAGAGTTTTGAGAGAGTTAATGAATATTTCTTATTCAGCTATTGAGTTTTAGGATTTACCACAGAATGTGCTAAATGAATGGCTATTCACCAGAAAAATAGGGGCTTTTTAGGGACTGTTCCACATAGACATCTCTAAGGTTTAAAGTTTAATGTGTTATTTAATCTAAATTCACAACTCTAGCTTTTGCCATTGGTATGGTTATGTGTTGTTGTTGGTCTGAGGTCTGAGTGTTTCACTTCACTGTAAGTGAGCTTTCTTCCTTATTTGACGTCAATGTTTCCCACACAGCAACTAACTGGGTTTTTCCTTTAGAATTACCAGAAATAGGAAGTTCCTAAAAACAAAAAAGGGCATGTCAAGCTCACTAAACAGAAATGACTCCCAGTGTACGCATTCAATTTAATGAGTAGTGCTCTGGATTCTTGGGAGTCCATACAAAAAAATCACCTATTTTCATGGAGTATAAAGCTTAATACAGGTCATTTTCCTTCCATCCCCCAAATCTGGTCATTGCTTCATTTTCCCTTTCACCCCTTACAGAGGGAGGAGGGAAGCTGCTCTGCTCTTTTTGTATGCAAATAACTGTTTCAGCAGGCAGACAAAGAATGAAGCCACACCACCTGAAGCATTATTATCTTTACAAAGACTGGTCAGCAGCAGTCATGAGAAAAATCACAAAGCGCTCTGTTTTTCAAATGGGTGGCATCTCATTGACAGCAGGCTGCATGGAGGTGATTTCAGGAACAGGCTTGGAATTTTAAACTGTTTTTATGGTCTTTTGGACACACGTATCAAACTTTACTGCAGCTAAGAAGAGCTAATATCAGAATATGTCCTCATAACACGTGCCTAGTTTCAAGCTGTATAATGGAGCCACAACACACACAAAAACCTCACACTGTTGATTCAATGCTTAAATATTCTGTACATTTCTTTATTGTGGTAACTAGGGAGGGTGGCATTCCTACTCTTGGGAAAAGCTAGAGAAATGCAAATATGCCAGCATGCAAAGCAGTACATTTAAATATTTAATAAAGACAATGTCTTTCTTAAAGAAATGCTAAAAAGACTTTGAATATCATTCCTTGTCCTTTACAGCATAATGTGTGTATCCACAGATACAATCTCAATTATTTAATTGATTTAGCAGTTCTAAAAGCATCAGCTTCCATAGCTATATCAAAAAGCTTTTTTTGTTTATGTAGAAATGTGAGCTTTTTTGACTTTACCTCTAACTTGTTGAAGAAAGAAGGAGAGACATGAGTATTAACTGTATTATGAGTATTAATCTGGGTTAACCCAGATGAGGATGGGTTCCCTCTTGAGTCTGGTTCCTCTCAAGGTTTCGTCCTTATGCCATCTCAGGGAGTTTTTCCTTGCCACAGTCGCCACCGGCTCACTCATCAGGTACAAACTTACTTATAAAAAACATATTCACTTTTAATCACCACATTATCTGTGTAAAGCTGCTTTGAGACAATGTTCATTGTTAAAAGCGCTATACAAATAAAAATGAATTGAATTGAATTGAGTATTATCTAGATGGATGGTTCTTAAAGCCCATTTATGCAGTTATGCATAGTCTACTTGCTCACACAGTATTGCACAAAATAACAATCAACAATAATAAACAATTTTGTTCAAAAAGTGAACAGTGAAAACCAACAGCAGCAAGATGTGTTGAAACTTAGATGGAAGTATCAGTACACACCTTGTCTCTCGCTGTCTGTTTTACCCACAGACACACAATACAATGAACCAATCAGCACACACTGTATTATTTAACTTCTGATAGCAGCTCCCTCCTCCCGACACTCCTATCTGATGACGTGTGTTGTCAGTAAATGAGCTGTTTGTGTTTATAGGTTGTCGTGACGACCAGCCAATTGCATGCAGTACAAAGAATCTTCTGTTCTGTTCTCCTCAATTTTTGTGTGTGTGTGTGTGTGTGTGTGTGTGTGTGTGTGTGTGTGTGGCAAATACTGTGGGAATTTGGCATAGCAAGGTGGTTACACCAAAAAGAGTTAAACTCTCTTGTGCTTATATTTTTATACTTCAGTAGAGATTTGTCTAAAATGTTTTTATGTGAGAAACTATTTATTTTCACACTCCTGAAATCCATGATTTAGGATGAACAATCAGATGAGAATGTTAATGCCATATAGAGCTCTGCCTTGTGGCAGTCAGGTTGTAAATAGGCCCTTTGACCAGCAACAACATATTTTAAGTTCCCCACCAGCTGCTGCTTCCCTGTTGTTTTACTGAATGTTACTTCTTCTTTCATTGGCTCTCACATAGCCTTTGCTAACAAGTGTTAAAATTTTTCTACAGAAACTAAATGACATCTTAATGG
The DNA here is from genome assembly GCA_014706435.1 of Silurus glanis. NCBI lineage: Eukaryota > Metazoa > Chordata > Actinopteri > Siluriformes > Siluridae > Silurus > Silurus glanis. The sequence continues at coordinate 3,978,061 of JAAIIK010000072.1, read as the reverse complement.
AGCTTGGTTAGGGTTTAAAACAATTAACAGAGTTTTAGAAACGATTACTTTAGTCTAATATAAACAGAATGAACATTGTCTTTTATAGCAATAAAGCTTGACTGACTAGCTGTGAAACTTTCTGTGAGGGGAAATTGTTATGATCTTTTGGTGGCCTATGAAACCCCATCCTAAACAGGTGGCACAGCCTCTCCCTAAGTAAGAGACATTCCTGTTGGGTACATGATGCACATGCACATATATTTACATGCATATGGACTAGTCTGAGGCCTTGTCATGAGCCTGGGAAAGCACTGAGATACACCAATCTTTCAGGTTCATACACATGCATTCTTCACACAATTATACAGGTGGATGCATATCATATCTTTGTATAAATTAGTTGAGTATGCAGCATTCAATACAAGGGGAAGTTGGTCAGCAGATAAGGTTTTGCAGTGGAAGTTGTAAGATTAAGTGTAGACAATGATGACTAAGGTTTAGTTCCTCAGTTTTACAGTTCTCACTGGTTAGTCATTTTGCATAAACAAGAAACATGCTAGAGTGCTAATACCGCAATGCCTCAATATCAATGTCTATAATGTACACCAACGTTTACTGTTGTCATGCCCTTTATTGCCATGTTTACTATTGGTAAAAGCTCTAATTGCTGTATTATTTGCATTCTCATTACAAATAGACAGTATTAGAGGAAGCAATTGTTAATGACTGTTTTTGCCTGTGCTTGGTCACATACTGTAGCTTGTCAGACTAGTCACTATGGATCAGATAATGAGATCAGAACCCAAATAGACCACTTTTAACCACAATTTTCTTACTGACTAGTCTAGTATGTTAGTATTCACACAATTCTTTGTATTTCTGGTAAACCGTTTCTTGCCCTCCCTGGTGCAAGATATTTATGGATTGCATCCCCCTCTGGGGTCACAGACTAGTGGCTCTTGTGTTAAGATGGCACACATACCCTTCCATAATTGTTTTCAGGCATTACAGTCATACCAATACATACAGCATGCAGTAGTGTCCAGGACATCAGTGTAGGTGATTGGAATATCAGCAGAGAAACAGAGAAACATAAGCAAGGAGCAATGACTGAAGTGCTGAGTTATGATCACCTTCACCACTTGCAGTAAACGCAGAAATATAGTTTATACTTTATATTCCAAACATAAAAAGTACCGTATTTTCCGGACTGACTTTTTTCCCACGCTTTGAACCCCACGGCTTAAACAACGAAGTGGCTTATTTATGGATTTTTCCTGGGTTTTTCCCGGTTTCACAAACTTCAAGCCAAAAAACTGATCACCAAAACATTAGACCAATGAAATTTTTGAACGGGTTCAGGTGAACCAATGAAACTCTTTATATTAAATCAGATGCTCTCCCACTGAATCGGGCTGCACCACATCATAAATATGGATGATGTTCCTCTGACGTTTGACCTGCCGCTCATTTCGACTGTCAACAGGAAATGTGAATCATTCGTCACGCTGAAAACAACCGGGCATGAAAAAAACGCACTTCACCTGTGTTCTGAGCTGCACGGCATCGGGAGAAAAGCTTCACCAGTGGTGATTTTTAAACACACGACGATGCCAAAAGAAAAACTCTCGAGAGAAATAGTTGTGAAAGGAAGGAGGAAGACAGTGAACAATGACTTTCTTGGTAGGTTACTGTTTAGATACAAGCCGTTGTAACGCGTTGAGTCTGGGTGAAGGGAGAGCTCGCTAACTCCAGTTGCAACAGAAATCATATAAGCACAGACAGGTTTCCAAAACTCGTGCTTTTTAAATTTTTCTTGGCAACAGCGTTACGGGTTAGTCAAAGGAACTTAGAAATGAGCATCAGAAAATAATAAGGACATATTCCTCGGTCTTGCACATATGCAGTAATAGCGGAAAAATGCGGCGGCAGGCTATTCCCAAAATGCCGCTCTGCTCTTAAAGGAGCCACAACATATTTCACCCGTTACATCGTGTAACAGACACTGTCTTTCGTTAAAGCCTGTGTAAAGTTCATTAGTTTCGGCTTATAGACAGGTGCGGCTTATTTATGTTCAAAATAAAAATCTTTGTCAAATTCAGTGGGTGCGGCTTATATTTGGGTGCGCTTAATAGTCCGGAAATTACGGTATGTGTCTCGCATAGTATGGTGGGTGAGTCCAAAGGAAGTTTTTGAAAGTTGTAAAAAAGTGTTTTGGTTCATTCTTTATATTATATATTTAACTCTAACAATCAACAAAGTTTTTTTTAACAAACTAATTTCATGGTGTAATATTAATATTAATGTAACAGTGCTGATCTTACACTTAATGCATCTAGGAAGAATAGTTTTTACTTTAATCAACACAAAAGTCATCACTTTGGCTAATGATTCTTTAGAAAAAGGCAACATTAAAGCAGTCTCAATCTTAGTCCACAAGACCAACTAAAAACTGTAAAAAAAGAAAAGAAAAGTCTTTTATTATTTTATTGGCCCCAAGGAACCTTTGTGTGATTATTTTTGTTAGTGCAATTTTTTATTTTAAAATATTGTGTAGAACCATTTAATTGTCCAAAACTGTTCAAATAAAAGAGATAAACAATTAGACAAGAATGTGTAATTTATTCTCAGATGGGAACTGTGGCTATCATGAAAACTCAGCTGAATGGTTAAACAAAAAACACAGCACATTTTAGTATAATTCTTTGAAGTGTTTGTGTAATGGCCAATTTTCTCGGTTTATGCTGTCAGGGGAGCAGACTGGCACTTTGGACATAGGCTAGCTTAATCTTCTGGGTCAAAATCTTTTGATCCCTTTTTCTTTTATTTGAAAACAGCTGAATTGACCATTTTGGGACAAACAATGACCACTCAAAATTCATAGAAATACAAAGGGTAAAAAATAGCCTCAATTTTAAACTACAATATTCATAACACAGTTCACCTGAAATTTAAACTGTTTGCTCTCTAACATTACGGATTTTGGGAGACCCAATACATTGCCCTGGACTCAAATTGCCCTGGACTCACATTTACATTTACATTTGCGGCATTTAGCAGACGCCCTTATCCAGAGTGACGTACAAAAGTGCTTTGCCCTGGACTCATGGACTCATATTGTCCTGGACTCACATTGCCCTGATCTATACCCAAAATTTGGTAAACAGCATTTGAGTGTGATAGTCAGGTGTCTACAAAAATATTATATATTATAATATACAGTTTAAAAAAAAAAGAGAAAATGTGGCCTCTGATTCATTCCATCTGCTTTTTGGGAGCTTTGTGATCAGTTTTTACTGGCCTTTAAAGAGTCTTGTGTGAAAACCCAGAATTTCAACAGTATCTTTTAAGCGGTAAAATGTAAACACACTACTGTCCTGCAGATGTAACAGTAAACCTTATTATTAGCAAACCTTTTTATTATTTTTTTAAGCTTTTAAATATATAAAAAATAATATATCCTGAAATCCTGTCCTCTGCTCTGCTGCGTGTTATATTGATAATGTCATTTAATTTATCATGGTCAATGATGGTGCCTTACAGAGCCCAGGTTTTTTTTAAACAGAGACTAGTTGCAGTGCTACTCACTGGTCTACAATCTGAGAGCAAAGTTTCGCCTCCCTTTTTTTGCACTAATTAAAGACAAACATGTGACATCACTTTGGTAGATTGTTGGCACAAGTTAGATTTTCTAATCGTTTCAAGCGTCTGTGAATGGCATATGATTTGTCTCAATAAGACTCTTTAACAAACAGTGCCATATGCTGCTCTGGCATGAAGCCGTAATAAACATAAGCTTGCATGTTGTGCTGAGAACAAGTAGCTTAGCCTCAAAGGCCTGCTTCCATCTCTCCCACACCTTTCTCTTTCTCGCTCTGTCAGAGTGCTTAAAAACATGTATGTTTACTTGGTTATTATTTCCAGATTTGTGAAGCAAAATATGGAAAAGCAGTAGATAAAAAAACACAATCATCTTGTGTCAGTGCCAGCATTCATATTTTTATGCCTTCAATTCAATTCATTTTTATTTGTATAGCGCTTTTAACAATGAACATTGTCTCAAAGCAGCTTTACACAGATAATGTGGTGATTAAAAATGAATATGTTCTTTATAAGTAAGTTTGTCCCTGATGAGCGAGCCGGTGGCGACTGTGGCAAGGAAAAACTCCCTGAGATGGCATAAGGAAGAAACCTTGAGAGGAACCAGACTCAAGAGGGAACCCATCCTCATCTGGGTTGCACCGAATGTCCATTTATAGTGGATATACAATGTTGCGGGGTACAGTGATGATGATCAGAAGCGAACTGTATTCCTGAGTCAGTGTAGGAGACTGTTGACATCAACTACAGTCCAATCCATCCTCAAAGCGCATGTTCTACTCCGGAATTTCATGGAACCACCCAAGGTGTTGATGAGAAACCGTCCCCAGCTGCACAGAGTGGCCTCCAGTCGAAGAGAACACTATCCAGAGGCAGGCCTGGACGAAGTGGGAAGATACATGGAGGGGAGAGGGGCAGGAACAGTGGTCACTGGAGCCTCAGGAGCATAAATATCTTTACAGAAATTTATTAAATGTTTGAGCTTGTGTGGGGATTTCTGTTTGGTCAGGTGAGGCAACATCACATGGCTATGAATTATACACAATATGTTGGTAGCAACCACAAAGGCATTTTAGGCATACATGACACATCTTGAAACTGCTTTTACTGATATTACCAGAATTATTATCCATTGCAAATAAGCAGTAAATATTTTATTTAAGTCTATCCTGATTAACCTAATAGAGCTTTTGGCATAGGTCTGAACTAGACTGCACGACTGAGAAAAAAAAAAAATCAAAATAAAAAGAATAAAAACAGAAAGAGTCATGCTTGTGACTGGAAACATAAAAAAATCTAATTTATTATAGCAAAATTTTCATCCAGCACCTTAGCAAGTTAGCATTGCAGATTTGACACAATGGCTGTTAAAATTGTTACAGTTTTTCTCAGTCGCTTTGGAGCGTTTCTCGGATCAGAAATGAAATTCTCAAAACTACTTGTTCAAACTCCACATCATTTAGTCATTTGTGCTCAACATAAGAACATTTCTCGTTGCTTTGATCAAAATGCGAATGCTTTGGTACATCATTTAATCGATTGTGTACAAGTGTCTGCTTTTTTCTACATTATCAGTTGTTTATGTCATGTTGATCAAAATGTATTATACTAGTTTAACCTAAATGGTTTTAATCCCCAAAACATTTAGGCATCAGTTCATTGCATAAGTCAATGAATGCAAAATGGTTAAAGCAGTTGTCAAAATTTGTCAAGCTTTTCTTCTTTACAGATCTATTAAACTTTTTGGTAAATGTGTCTTGAATTGATGAATTGTGCAGATGAACCTTGATTGTCACTAATGAAGGGGTGTGTTCACTTTCAGATCAACTAGTTCTCTAAAATAGGTCGAGGCTGAATCTCGTGAACCTTTACTGTAATTGGCGAGTGTATATAAAAGAGCAAAACACAGACTTACAATTGTTGAAAAAGTATGAACAACTAGGAAATGAACATGGTCGAGAGCCAAGAATAAGGATGCATGCTGGAAGGGCAAGGAGGCAAAAGACACATTTCAGATGAAATTAAAGCCACTATTGTGGACCATGTTGTCAATCATGGCCTCACAATGGCTGAGGCGGGTCGGAGGGTACAGCCGAATATTGGGAGATCAACTGTGTCTTCAATAATTCAAACATTTCGTAGATAGAACAGGTATGTAATCCACCAGTGTGGACTGTGCTGTTACTGTAAGTGTGTATACATTCTCTAACACATCTAAGTAAATATGTATTGCATTTTTTTCCCACACAGGACTGCAGGATTACCTCATAGGGGTGGCAGAGGACCGCTTTTCACACCCTAAAAAGAGGAGGCTATTTGCATCGTGGTCCGAGCAAACAATGCCATAAGGTTAAGGGAAATACAACAGGCTGTTGTAGAAGATAATAATTTATTTGAAAATATCCAGTCTGTTAGCATCTCAACTATCGATAGGGTGTTGAAGAGACACCACATGAGCATGAAACAGCTGTATCGTGTACCATTTCAAAGGAATGGTGACAGAGTGAAGGAGCAACGGTACCAGTATGTACAGGTAAAACATCTATGGGCATACTTTATCTAATTTACATAAACTTCTTATAGTTACTTATATATAATACAGCATGTGTGACCTATGTACATTTGCTATATCTGTAGGAAAAAAACATGCAATATGTGTACATTTGATATAACTGTATCTTGTAAGATTAAATGAATGTGCATAACTAATTGGGTATCTTCTGGGTTGTAGCGTCTAATGGCATTAGAGTCAAGTGAACCACCTTACAACTTTATATATGTGGATGAGGCTGGCTTCAATCTGAGCAAAAGCAGAAGACGTGGTCGAAAAGTCATCGGAAACAGAGCTACTGTTGATTTACCAGGCCAGCGGGGAGGAAATATCACTATGTGTGCTGCTATGTCAGAGCAGGGTGTGCTATCTCATATTCCCCTTATAGGCCCATACAACACACATCTCCTCACCTTCTTAGAGACCCTCTATAGGGCTTTCATCCCTGATGACGAGAGGGGTCCATTTCGAGATGATTTACCAAAGTATGTGATACTTTGGGATAATGTGAGTTTCCATCACTCAAACACCATCAGGCAATGGTTTCTAACCCATAAGAGGATGCTGATGCAATTTCTCCCACCCTATTCCCCATTCCTCAACCCAATTGAGGAGTTCTATTCAGCATGGAGGTGGAAGGTTTATGATTGCCAGCCACATACTCAGATGACCCTGCTGGCTGCAATGGATGCAGCATGCGAGGACATCACAGCAGAAGCCTGCAGAGGTTGGAAAAGACATTCTAGAGGAATTTTTCCACGCTGTATTGCAAGGGAGGATATCTGTTGTGATGTGGATGAAAATCTGTGGCCCGACAGACTGGGACGTCAGGGGGTATAGACAGATTACACTGTATAGTGCGGCATGCGCAGTTCTGCCTAAGAAGTGTTTCCTATGTTTACCTTTTGGATTTTTAATTTGTGTCTTTTTATTTTCTATCACAATGACATTATTTTGTAAATTTTTTGACAGTCCATCAGTAAAGAAAAATTGAAAAAATGAATCCTGTCCAGTCTCTTACAATCAATATCCAACATACAGTAATGTGTAAATTTGTGCTGTTGAAATTCATAGTTGCCAATTCAGTCTCATGCATTTTCAACACTTGTAATCCAAAACATAGTTTACATCAGGAAATACTAAAATAAAGCAGTGTCATATTGAAAAAATGACTAAACATTTTGACTATCTTGTTCGTTAACAATGATAAAAGGACTTATTATTTTGATGGCAATTATATGTTCACTGACACAAATACTTACTTTTGAGAGAAGTACTAAGGATTTTGAGCAAAAAACATGCTTTTGCAAGAAATCCAATGTATTGTGCTGTTTGTTCACATTGTTTTGAGAATGCACTTACTGATTTGCAAATCTTAAGGATGATTCGAGAAATGCTCCAAAGCAACTGAGAAAAACTGTAATAGTGAACTATTAAAATGCATTTTTCTTGTCATTTTCTTGTCATCAAAATGTCACAGAAATCTCCATGCAGAGGCTCACTGATTTGTTCCACTACGTAAAATGAGCAACATTTTTGAATGATACTCTTACTGAACTTTTTCAATAGTAAATTATTTAAGAATAACTTTTTAATTCAAGTTGTCATACAAACATGCAAAAAAAAAAAAAAGATAAGGCTGAAGAAAAAAAGGCTGTTGGTCAGCTTTCTGGATTTGACTGGATAGATTTGAATGCAATAAATTCATAGCCCATACTGTTATATGTAGTTAATCAAAATCAAGATGGAGTATGCATATGTGACGAATAAAATTTGATTTGATTTGATTTGATTTGAGATGTCCTGCAGGTCAGGGAGCTCGGTGTGGATGGTACGTTCAGATGAACGCACCACCCTCTGGAGGGCTCGCCTGTTCTGCATGGTGCTGTTCCCAAACCAGGAAGTGATGCTACCCGTCAGAACGCTCTCAATGGTGCAAGTGTGAAAAAGTTCCTTAGCACCTGAGAGGGTAGTTTAAAGTGCCTTAAGCATCTCAGATGGTACAGACACTGCTGGGCCTTCTTCACCAGGGTGTTGATGTGACAGGACCAAGATAGGTCCTGTGTGATGTGAACACCTAGGTACCGGAAACTGTCTACTCTCTCCACTGGGGTCCCGTTGATGTTTAGCGGTTGGTATTACAACTCCTGATTTGTGCTGAAGTCCACTATCAACTCCTTGGTCTTGCTGACATTCAGGAAAAGATTGTTCTCCTGGCACCATCTCTCCAGGTTTTTACTCTCCTGTAGGTAGGCCGTCTCGTCGTTGTTGGAGATCAGGCCCACCACAACAGGGTCATCAGCAAACTTGATGATGGTGGTGGAGTTGCAGGCTTACAATTTATTTATTTATTTATTTATTTATTTATTTATTTATTTATTTATTTATTATTTTAAATTTTTTTTACAAACTAATGTGGTTTCAAATTCACATTCAAATTTTATTTGCACCATACACATTCATAAAGAGTACGACATATAGTGAAATGCTTTTTACGACTGTCCAACTTGTAAACATAAAAGAAATACAAAATAAGATTTAAAAAAATAAAAGAGTAAAGTAACATAAAATAAATAAAATAAGTATAAAAGTATGTGTTTAAGTGCAGATTAAAAACATATTTTTTTAGCAAAGCCTACACATAACACGTCTCACATCATAACCTTGTGCTCCAGAACATCTGATCACATGCACATTATCAACTTGTGCTATTAATATCATGAACAGCAGCTACGCTAATTGCTCTCCACTGCTTCTCTTTCTCTCCCCATCCCGAGGCTTCCTGAGGTTTGGCCAGCTCCAGTCACGTCCCACCTCGTGAAGATTATGGACTTTAAAGAAGTAGATGCCGAACTCGCAAACATCCTGAACCATCTAGAGACGTACCAGTGCCAATTGGATCCCACTACATGTGTGGAGTTGTGACATTGGACCTCCTGGAGTGTTTAAAGGCTCTGGCATGGAGCAGCTGTTGCTGGATCTGTGATGATCACAAATGTTGAGCTCAGTAGCTCCTACTTTTATACCAAAGACTGTAGAAAGAACATTACTTATAATCTTATACTCCAGTACTAATGTTAGTTCTCACTCTCCAGTGTTCTGTATTGTTGAAAGATTTATGGTCAAACTCTTGATGTCACCCAAATGAGGATGGGTTCCCCTTTTGAGTCTGGTTCCTCTCAAGGTTTCTACCTCATAACATCTAAGGGAGTTTTTCCTTGCCACTGTCGCCACGGCTTGCACATCAGGGAGAAATACACACCATTCACCTTGACTGTTGATTTCTGTAAAGCTGCTTTGAGACAATGTCTGTTGTGAAAAGCGCTATAGAAATAAACTTGACTTGACAAGTAAATTAAAATATAATCTGACTATAAGTATGAATTGTATATATATTACATGAATTAACAGAAGGATGGTTATGATGGATATGTATGACAGATATGTATGACAGAAGTACAGATTAAAGTAACTCAGTGTGATGTAATTGTCATTAAAGTGTTCATGTGCTTGTGTAAAAAAAAGGAAATTATGTCATGCTAGTCCAGTCCAGTTAGAGTTTCACAAGTTATGGAAAAATTATTTTTATTTGATTTGAGTTTCTAGGTTTTCTTGCCATTAAAAAAAATTATACATTTCTGAAATGCTCAAGGCTTGGCTTCTATTCTGTCAAAACACTGCTGACTCTTTTAACAGTGATTTAAAGCTATTTTACTGACATTTTCAGTAACATAATTATCGATTTAAGTTAATCAAAGTTTTCTCAAATTCAGCATGAGACGATTTACATAGATAATAACCACTAAAAAGTAAGAAACATTTTAGAACATTTTATTTATTGTAGTAACAGCACTATACATAATTTGTATAAAATTAACATTGTTATCTATCTATAATGATATGAACACAGTGCACTAAGTAGAATGCATGATAACTCAATACCAATTAGACCTAATAATACTTTAGATTTCTCAGTCTACCTGCTTATTATTATTTTTCTTTAGAAAACACACAAACATGCATAAAATTCATCAATTCTTCCTTTAACCACAGCTGCAGAGTGGAAAGTTGGTAGGACCAGATGATATACCAGTAGAAGCGTGGAGATGTTTAGGAGAGATGGCAGTAGAGTTTTTAACAAGATTGGTTAACAATATTTTGGAAGGTGAGAGGATGCCTGAGGAATGGAGAAGGAGTGTGCTGGTACCGATCTTTAAGAATAAGGGAGATGTGCAGACCTGCAGTAACTACAGGGGAATTAAGTTGATCAGTCAGAACATGAAGTTATGGGAAAGAGTAGTGGAAGTCAGGCTGAGGAAAGAGGTGACCATCTGTGAGCAACATTATGGTTTTATTTTCCTTTCTCCTGAACATTATATCTTAATAAGGAAAGAGTTTTTAAATTTTTACAAACAATGAGGCTGCAAAACTGCTCTGATAAAAACCATGGGTTTATAAATTCACTTGAGCTGTAATGCAGGTAATCTTTAACACAGTGAGGGTGAGCTGTAACGCAGGTGAGCAGTAACGCAGGAGAAGGTGAGCAGTAATGCAGATGAGGGTGAGCAGTAACGCAGGTGAGCAGTAACGCAGGAGAAGGTGAGCAGTAAAGCAGGTGAGCTGTAACTCATGTAAGCAGTAATGCAGAGGAAGGTGAGCTGTAATGCAGGAGAAGGTGAACTGTAATGCAGGAGAA
>JAAIIK010000072.1:3956669-3966832 GCA_014706435.1 Silurus glanis | reverse complement strand
TACAGTTCGCTTCTGATCATCATCACTGTACCCCGCAACATTGTATACCTGCTACAAATGGACATTCGGTGCAACCCAGATGAGGATGGGTTCCCTCTTGAGTCTGGTTCCTCTCAAGGTTTCTTCCTTATGCCATCTCGGGGAGTTTTTCCTTGCCACAGTCGCCACCGGCTTGCTCATCAGGGACAAACTTACTTATGAAGAACATATTCACTTTTAATCACCACATTATCTGTGTAAAGCTGCTTTGAGACAATGTTCATTGTTAAAAGCGCTATACAAATAAAAATGAATTGAATTGAATTTATAACCATCACACTCGTACTAGCCTGTTCATTTCAATGAGAAATTTAAATTCCTAATATTATTATGTAAATCTATGTATTTTTCCAATGTTTTGGAAAAAGCTCCGATTTTCCAGCAGGGGGCAACGTTGTGTTGTAAAACTTAAAAAGTGTCCATAGACAGATGAGTCATGCTTTTGGGTGAGTGCAGAATAAACGGTAGCAAAAGGCTCCTAGCTGTATGTCTCTATCATGAAAGAAATGTAACAGAGAAGAGGATGAGTTCATCTATTGTTTCCTATTTTTTCCCTCCTCACTTAGGAAGATATTTTTCCTTGCCATTGCTAATAGTTTAAATCTACACCTGAATATCTATAACCAGCTCTGTAGCAATGCTTCACAAAGGGAACAGGTAGAAAAACATAAATAGAATGAGTGATTTTGGACAGAAGTTGTTAGTTGTTCACATAGGACACAGGCCACCTACACAAACCCTCACACCAAGAATAAAGGATGATTTAAATGTAATGTAAACTTTACCAGCACTACTGATAATTCCCACTGGGCAAAACAAAACCAAAAAATAAATATTTCCCTCTTGCCTACAAACTTCTTTCCATGAATCAAAGATTATATCTTGACAATTAGGTTTAAAAATTTAATATGAACACTACCCAAATGAAAATCTGAATGAATAGCTAAAAAACAGAAGAATATAGTCTCCTTATACAATTGCCAACTCATAGCAATGTTCCCACAGTTACGACTGTAATTGGTAAAAGTCCTTTTTGTAGCACAGAATGAAATGTTAGGCGTAATTGAGTTTCCAATAGCAGACAGTTTGATAGGAACATAGCAGAGGATGTGAACTTGCAGGCCTGTAATTATTGTAAACTAATGTGCAGGTGGCGACAAGGAGCGGGCAATGGAGAAATGCAAGGAAAGAATGTGCCAAGCACATGCTTCTGAGCACCATGTTTCATATGAACACATATATTTCACTCTTAATCGTTCAAATACATTTAATTTAATATTAACCATTAAAAATATCTCTAAAGATGCTTCTTTAAACTAGATTCATATGAACAAGTTCTTTGATAAGATTCAATAGTCATCTCAGACCAGATGAGACATCCTTTGTGCCTCAGTGTTAGTTAGAAGCAGCAACTATATTTCGTTGTTTTCATCATTTAGGTTCAACCAGTCAGTGTCCATCGATGGAGCTGTCAGAGCCGTTTCAGCTCACTGCACTTTCTTAAAACATCTGTGCTTAGACAAGGACAACTATAGGCCCTAGACTTACCATGCTTATGTAATATATATGATGAAAAAACTGTGTTTTATCTTTCAGTTCTGGTTTAGTCTCTCAAATTCCAAACTCATTATACTGTATTCTGTTTTATCTGTCTACACTGTAGACAAGCAAGGACCTGTTTTATTCACTGAAGCCCTAGCATGTAACACAACGAAATGTGTGAACATATTTGGTTTAAAAACACTGAATAAAAGCCTAGATGAAACTTTCGAGCTGTTTAGAAATAGAAAATTCCCCTTTTTACACCAGTGTTTCACAGTGTTTCTCGCATCACGATCTCTCAGACAACCTTTTGGATTTTAATTACACTAGAATTCAGGGCTGATGTCACACACTCCCTCTGTTTCACTTTTTATTCCTCTCTTCTAATTACTGGCTCCATTCCTCTGAGTGCTGCCCTGAGACAGGCTTAGAGCTGCTGAATAAATAACACACTGAATATGTTTGTAAGAAGGACGATCAGAACCAACAATTAAAGCACTACACCCCAGCATCCTTCATTCATGTAATTCTAGAACCCAAAGTGTAAATTAGTACCTGGGAGGTCTAGCTGATGTGAAATGCTGTGAAACACAATTATAAAGTATTGAGTCTCAGTATGCAGGGCTTATACTAATATTGGATCATGTTTATTTTCAGTGACATCAGACAGGATATTTGTGGATGAAAACCCTGGTATGTGAATGAGTGAATAAACAGAACCAGTGTAAGACTTTCTGCACATATTAATATCCTAAGATATACAACATAGAAAACCTCACATGTTGAAATTGAGGACATTTACCATTTTAAAAGCTGCAACATGTGTAAAAAATGTTGGAACACGGCAGAAACTGAGGAGAAATTTAACATTTTCTTAGTCAAACATTTGATTTGTTTTGTGTTCTATTGTGAATAAAATATGTGTTTAAGAGATTTGCAAATCATTGCATTCTTATTTTATTTATATTTTACACAGCGTCCCAACTTATTTGAACCTGGTGTTATATGTTAGCTTATCTTATTTCCTCTTTTCTGGAAAGAAAAATGTAAAACCAATTCACACACATATAATGTCCAAACCAACACACTTTGAAACAATAATATTTAATCATGAAGCCGAGTAATATCTTTCATGACATGTGTCATGAAACAGTCATTCATAGTCATGGAACGAGATGCTTATCAAATGGTAGGAAATTCTAATGTGTTCAAACTTTTGATCTGTCTCATGTCTCTTGGGTGATAAATCACTCATTGCACTTTTGCTTCTCAACCTCGTTTTTCCTGTAGAGAGCTTTGAAGTCCTACTTAGGGCATGACACTGTTATATTCATTTGCCGAGTGTATTCCTGTAAGCTAACAGCACACACTTTAAAATCTTCAATTTGGTAGCTAAAGTAGACTCATGGGTTTTTTAATGATCAGTCAGTATTGTTCTGTTCTTATCTAAAGATCAGTTGAGTAGTACTTCTATATTAAAATGGATGATAAGACAGCCTAATATCAAGCTCATATATTGTGTACCTTACATCAGCTAACACTTTAAGTTCATTAGTATTGATGGAATTGATTGTGGTTGGAAAAATATAACACTTCTATTTTAAGATGCTGCTTAAATGTTGTTCATGCTACACAACCACAGAAGTCAACAGGAAGCTGGCTACGCAGAAAAAGTGCAATGGTAAAAAATCTTATGTGGGAGGGAAACAGTACACAAACAACTATTGTATCAACCAGGCTGTAAATAAACCTGTTTATGGATGTTCATATTCAACTATCAGCAGAATGTAGGAGAAGAGGTTTAGAATGCTGGAAAAGAGGTAGACCCAAATAAAAATGAGGTCTACATTTGTTAAAGCTCACACAATTAAACCTCACTGGCTTGCAGTGCACTTTGACTGTATTTGAATATATTTATCTGGAGTAGTACAATGTGTTGTGTGAGTGCAAATATATACACTATATGAACAAAACTTTATAGTCACCTGACCATCACACCGTTATGTGCTTTTTAAATAGCCCATTCCTTGAAGTAAATTTAGGTTCAGGTTATGAAAACCTCAGCTCTTTTGAGAAGGCTTTTAATTTTGTAGTGTCTGTTGGGGTGGGGGCAGCAGTTCATCTCAAAGGTCTGTTGTGTTGAGGTCAAGGCTCTATAAAGAAAATGTGAGTTCATCCTCATTTTGTACATGCTTGGCCTCCTTAGTTCCAGTATAGCAAAATGCTATAGCATTACATACACATCTTATACTAAGGGTGTCTAATATTATCTTGTAAGGGCTGATGTGAGTACATGTTTTCATTCCAGCCAAGTTAAAGCCACACCCTGAGTCTACTGAAAACTAAGATTAAGCTCCTGCTTGTTTAGAATGAAAACCTGCACCCACACTGGCTCATAAGATTGGACACTACTTTCTTATACAATTATGTGCCTTCAACTTTGTGTCAAAAGTTTAGGAAGAACCACTTGTGGTTGTGATGCTCAGGTGTACACATACTTTTGGCTATTAATTGCATAAGAGGTGGGGCTGTGTGTTGTGTTTAAATAGACAGGTAGATGTGGATTAGTACATCCAGATAAATAATCTTTCGCTAGCAAATCTATCAAGCTAAACGCAATGCAGCACTCCAACAGCAGAAAGAAAAGATTGATCACGCTAGTGGCCTGAAAACTGGTTGTGTTCCAACACCCTTCATTTCTCTCTCTTTATTTAATTGCTTTTTTATTCTACTAGTTAAATCTTTGCCACGGTTTCTAGCCTTAGATAGTCCCAGAGTTTCCAGATGATTGAGTGAAATGTTAGGCACTCATAGCATGTGGTTAAGGCACATATTTCAAATATTTTACATTCAGGAACAAATAACATAAAACTGTTAGAGGTGAATGTGAAAAGTAACAAGAATGATTACACTTGCTAGTCAGGTAGGCAAGTGGATTTTATTTATCCCACAGGTTTTGTCTGTGAGTATTTACATTTTACCAATCAAAAAAAAACAATGTTGGTTGTAATAAATGTTACAGATATATTCGAGTCATGGGTATACATCAAGTGATGAGGGCAAAAGCACAGGTAGTGGAAAGTGAAACTTTACCTGAATAAGCAACATCCTCTGAACAGGGACAAATTAATGCATTGAACATTCTGCTGGTTAACCTAACAACATAAATTAGTGCCACTGTATTGACTGCTTCAGTTGTTTACTCTACGACTCAGTAGATTTCTGTCATGAATGGGTGGATAGATGGTTACGTGTACTAACAGAGAAAAAGTGTAACACAAGAGGTTGAGTGTACTAACAGTCAAAAGCGTAGCACAAATAAACTCATATGGCAGCAGGGCAATGCATAAAATCATGCAGATTCAGGTCAAGAGATTTTGTTAATGTTCTCACTGAACATAAACTTCGGGAAAATGTGATCTCACTCAGTGACTCTGACCAGTTTAGAGTTTAGAACCCATAACACACTGAATAGGCAATGAGTTTCACTTCTGTCAGCCATAAACAAAAATCTAATGCTACAGTGGGCACAGGCTTCCAGATGCTAATGATGTACTCTTTTGCTGTTGCAGCTCATCGAATTCAAGTGTGATGTTTTTGCTGCTCATTGTGGTTGTAAAGTCTGGCTATTTGAGTCACTTCCTGTTAGCTTGAACATAGACTGGCCCATTTTCTTACTTGTTTCATCAACAAGGCATTAACAAAACACATTTTGTAAACAAAGTAAAAGACTCCAGATCATTAATATTAATGCAGGTACTATTAATATTAATATATTGAAAAGGTAAATGCTAGCCAAGAGAAAGTTCAAACTTTCAATTCAATTCCATCAATATTTTCTAGTCTGAATAAAAGAATATTATGATCTAAGGTATCAAAAGCTGCACTATGAAGACAACCCTGAGACTACTCAGGGTTGTCTTCATAGTGCAGATTTTGATACCTTAGATCATAATATTATTTTATTCAGACTAGAAAATATTGATGGAATTGGAAAGTGGTAAAAGGTAATTTACCACTTTAACCATCAATATCTCAGTACTGTAACAAGGCCTAAAATTCTTGCTAAAGGTTGACTTCTTCAGCAAGATAGTCCTATAAAGGAGGAAACAATTATTTTTAATATAGGTTTAATTGCTTCCTTATTAGGACATCTTTAGGTAAGTGTTAAGTGTTAAATTTAGGCACATTTCTATAGTTAAGAATGCGCTCCTTTAATGCAAAGTTTTAAAGTTTAATAGTATTTACATTATTTCTTTACTGCTTTTGAGTGATATTTAGAAAGTGCATGCATAGTCATTACTCCAGAGTGTTATTTTTTCACTTCACACAGTCAGTTCCTACGAGTTTCAATTATATTTTACAGATTTGTAGCTGTTCTTTATAAATTTATATTGAATATTATTATTATAATTATTATAATATTGATGAACTCTTCCAATTTTACCTGTATACAAATGTAAATACTATAAATACAATAAAAAAAGTGACTCAAAATTTTTCTCAGACAGTGGTGTATTTTATAGTGTGTGTATAGTGTGTTTTCTCTACGCTCTGCACACAGAGGTTGCTGCTTCCGATTGCTGACATGCACTCTGGAGTGGGCAGTTACATAAGTAACTTAAACTCCAGAGAAATGCTGCATCTGGGTTACCTCCACAACCGTTTGACGCACACAGCTGAGCCAGACGTTGTTTAGATCTGCTTGAACTGTCAGTCACACTCAGTTAGGCATGTGTGAAATGTCAATATGTTTTTTATTTGGTGAACCAATACCACAAGATTCTTAAGCCAAAACAAAATCTGTTTTGCTTTCTTTGTGGTTTTAATGCAGGAAGTCAGTGCTCATAAACATCATAATGGTTACATGGAGTCACTGGTGTACATCAGTAAGAAAGTAAACATAAGTATGTATGTAAGTCATGCAGTTAGCCAATTTTATTTATAAAGCATATTCAAACACAGTCAATTGGCTAAAATGCATGCTAATGTATATATAGTATTTTCTATCAGTTACTTCTGTTACTCAATTACTACCAGTTACTTCTGTGTGTGTGTGTGTGTGTGTGTGTGTGTGTGTGTGTGTGTGTGTGTTGTTATGCTACAGCCTGATACTACAATCACTCTAACTGAATACCCCATAATGACAAAGTGAAAACAGAATTCTAGAATATTTTTATAATACATTTTTTTACCATAAAAAAATTTATATCACATGTAAGTATACAGACCCTTCACTCAGCACTTAGTTGAAGCACCTTCAGCAACAATCACAGCCTCAAGACTTTTTGGGTATTATGGAACAAGCTTTAAATACCAGGATTAGGGGGATTATCTGTCATTCTTTACCATTGGATGGGGATCAATGGTAGACAGTCACTTTCAGGTCTCTCTAGAGATTTTAAATAGAGTTCAAGACAGGGTTCTGCCTGGGCCACTTTAAGATCTTGGCTGTGTGCTTAAGGTTGTTGTCATGTCAGATTTCAAACAATCCATGGAGGCCCCACCTGAGATGGGCTTTCCTCAGCCTTCTCAGAAAAGCCCATCTCAGGTGGGGCCTCCATGGGACATCCGTCTTCCCATCCTAATCATGTTCTAAAGAGGGACCATCGAGAGCATCCTGAGCAGCTGCATCACTGCCTGGTTTGGGAACTGCATCTTCTCGGATCGAAGATGCTACAGAGGACAGTGAGGACGGCCGAACAGATCATTGTAGTCTCTCTCCTCTCTATCATGGACATTTACACCACACACTGCATCCGCAAAGCCAACAGCATTGTGGACGACCCCACACACCCCTCACACACACTCTTCACCCTCCTGTTATCAGGTAAGAGGTTCCGAAGCATTCAAGCCTCACATCTAGACTGTGCAACAGTTTTTCACCTTAAGCCATCAAGTTCCTCAACACAAAGAACTGACTGTACAAAACACACACACACAAACTCACTAAACTGTGTGTTACTGAACTGTACAACCTGAACTCAACACACAGTCATTACTCATCTCAATCCATTCCACCACCCATATTATATTTATATTATATTTATATTTAATCATATTATACTCGACTGTTGCTACTGCTGTTTTTGCACATTGTGTTAAAGTTTACAAATATCGCTCTTGTTTATAGTTTACTTTTTTGCACATTACTGTATAATTATATTATACAATTGATTTACTGGTCAGCAGTATATTGTATTTAGTGTTTTGTGTATCTGTCCCACACTCTCTTGTGTTGTCTGTCTGCACTGTTTTTTTGTCTGCACTGTTTGCAATCGGTTGAACACAATGCACTTTATGTGGCGAGGACACTTTAATCTTTAATTCTTTGCTCTGTGTTCTGTTATGTAGTTTTATGTTGTGTGATGTAGCTCTATGTTGTTTAATGTAGCACCGAGGTTCTGGAGGAATGTTGTCTCATTTCACTGTGTAATGCATCAGCTATTGGAGTAGGAACGACAGACTGGTTTAAGGTGGAGGTTGGATTGCATCAAGGATCGGCTCTGAGCCCTTTCCTGTTTGCAGTTGTGAAGGACAGGTTGACGGACGAGGTCAGACAGTAGTTTCCATGGACTATGATGTTATTTGTGGTGAGAGTAGGGAGCAGGTTGAGAAGAGCCTGGAGAGGTGGAGGTACACGCTGGAGAGAAGGGGAATTAAAGTCATTAGGAGTAAGACAGGGTACATGTGTGTGAATGAGAGGGAGGGCAGTGGAGTGGTGCAGTTGCAGGGAGAAGAGGTGGAGATGGTGGAGGAGTTTAACCACCTGGGGTCAACAGTGCAAAATAATGGAAGTGGCAGGAGTGGTTTGTGATAGAAGGGTATCTGCAAAACTGAAAGGGAACTTTTATAGGACTGTGTTGAAACCTGCTATGTTGTATGGTTTAGAGACAGTGGCACTGAGTAAAATACAGGAGGTGGTTGTTGAGAATTTCATTGGGAGTGACAAGGATGGAAAAGATTAGAAACGAGTTTATTAGAGGGCGTTTTGGGGACCAAGTGAGAGAGGCCTGATTGAGATGGTTTGTGCAGAGCAGTAACATGGGGTATATCAGTAGGAGAATGCTGAGGATGGAGCCACTAGGAAGGAGGAAAAGAGGAAGGCCAAAGAGGAGGTTCATGGATGTGGTGAAGGATGACACGCAGGTAGTTGTTTTGAAAGAGGTAGGGGGGTGGCAGGCCGTGCATTTGGTACCTGGGCCTTCAGTGGGTCTCACCCGACTTAATCCTCCTCTTAATACAACCGCTATCACTTCGCAATTATAGAAACCATCAGTACTATACAAAAACGCAATATAACAACGCGTGGCATTACGGAGAGAGAGGCATTTCACATATGGAGAGTGAATACGCGTACTGGAAGAGAAACGTTACGAAATGAAGAGAATAAACTGTTGGTAATAAATTATTAAAATTTTATGGAACAAATAGAATTTAGGTTGTAAATGTAGGTCAGTGCTTCTGAAAGTGTTTAGGCCAGCAGAGAAGGCTTTGCTGGTGCTGACCACCCACACAAATATATATATATATATATATTGGTGTTTCTAGCAAAGATGGGGGATAGGGAATGCCTAAAAACAACTGCTTTTATTTTGAGGTTAAAATTGTCTGCTGCTTTAACATGTTATTATTATCTTAGAATTCTGATTTGGTGTCTGCCAGATTATTAACTAGAAATGTAAATAAATCATAAATCACAAATTTCATTATCCAGAAAATCTGTCAATTTGTGACACACCTGAATGTAAGGAATGTAACCTGAATGTAACCAGAATGTTTCACAGATACTGTCACCTTCATATCCTTTAATGGAATGAAAAGTATGCATACCCAGTTTAAGGCGTGTTAGTGATAAAGCATACTAACCATGTGATTGTGTGTGAATACATGTGTTTGTGGCAAGTCTGAGCAGGCTAAGAACTGTGTGATAAAATGTGTATCCACAGCAACAGCAGGTTTCATGCTGCATACAGCAGTTCATCTATGATTGGGGTTTCCTCACACCTTGAGCTTCTGTGCGTCATCATAGTGTCTCTTCTAGCATTTCACAACCACCCACTGGGTTCTTTGTCTCCTTTTAACCCAATCATTGTTGCCTCACTACCAGGTGCTAGACAGGCTTCATACATATATACATAACATTTACTAGGAGGTTACTTGTAATTTTAATTGCCTTTATAAGTAATTAATGATTATTTCATAAATCATTTCTAAAGTACTGGGTAAAGTGGTTTGGAGGGCCCTTATGGAATCACTGAAAGCAACAGTACTGAAAGCAGTCTTCTGCTCACCCTTATGCTTGAGATGTCTGAGTGTGGTAGCAACAAACAGCAAGGGATATGGGTACCTCCCATAGAGCTATTTTTACTTATTTTAAAGAAAACAGTCGAAAATCTGTCGTTTTATGTTTTTTCTTAATGATTTTTTCTTTCAAACGCAAACCTTTTGCTCTTTTTTTTATCTAAGTTTGTATGTTTATTTGTATGTAGTGTGTGTGTGTGTGTGTGTGTTTGTGAGTGTGTGTGTGTGTGTGTGAGAGAGAGAGAGAGAGAGAGAGAGAGAGAGAGAGAGAGAGAGAG
>JAAIIK010000072.1:3929687-3950329 GCA_014706435.1 Silurus glanis | reverse complement strand
ATATATATATATATATATATATATATATATATATATATATAGTATCTCAGTGAGTACATCCCTCGCATTTCAGCAAACATTTTAGTATATATTCTCAATTGACACAATACTATTTAAATGAACTTTTATTTAAAAAATTGTTGCACTTCACAAAGATGACTAAGGCTACAAGTAGATGGGTAATGCCCTGAAAGTGAGTTACAGTATAACAGTGGCCAGGGTCATACAGTGGTTTTCCAAGACGGAAAGGCCTTGTAATTGTCGATCAAAAAAGTGTTCATGCTGTGGGTCAGGTGAAGAAGCGGAAGGTCCAAAAAACATATGTATGAGTGCTGCCAGCATTGCTTTAGAGACTGCAGATGCGGAAGGTTCGTGCACTGCAACAAACAGTTTGCAACAAAAAAAGATGTTCAAAAAGATGTTCATGTTCAAAAGCATGAATTCCTGGCACAATAGCCTGTGATCTGATGAGACAAGAAAATTGTGTCTTGCCTACAGTCAAGCATGGTGGTGGTAAGCATCATGGTCTGGGGCTGCATGGGTGCTGCTGGTACTGGGGAGCTGTGGTTCATTGAGGGAAACATGGATTCCAACATGTACAGTGACATTCTGAAGCAGGACATGATGTCCTTCCTTTTCCAACAAATTGTCTGTCACACAGTCACTGTTGGTAACGTACAAGGTCTTTTTTTGGGTGCAAACATTACAGATATAAGAATTTGTCTGTTAATTTACGTGAGGCTTGCTCATTCCAGTACAGAGTCTATCCCTCCACCTTGAAATAGGTTCTCGGGTATGAGGAAAATGTTAAGAGTGGTACTCAGCTGAGGAAGTAATACGTGACTTGAAACTCAATAAAGACCTTTTTCACTCTGCCTGCTTCTGGTTCACACACACAGTCTCTCTCACTCTGTCCTATGGCAGCCAGACCAGACTGTGCTGTTATCAATTGCTGGTATTTGTTTGGGTCATTTTAAAGGATGGTCAGAGACCATCCAGAGAATCTCCAACATGTGCTTTACTATGTAAAGCAAAAGTATGCAACATTCTATGTCATACAGACATTGTTTGCTGGTATCAATCAACCATGATGGAAAATGTATGTGTTTATACTTCTTCAAATATATGAGGGAATTATAATAGGGTAATACATCTGTACAAACAACAGAAACAAGTAGCTTGTTAAAAACAAAGTCATATAAAAAACATATATTGCAGTAGGTACCTGGTTAATATTAAGAGCTGAAATATATTATTAAAATATGTAATGAATGTGAGCCAAGAGGTAAAACTGTAAATTATAGGTATATCTGTCTATGAATATATGTTTTGTAATTTTCTTCTTAAAAAACTGAACTTTATTGTGGCAATTAGTAGAATACTTTTATTACACAATGTCTGATGTTGCAGACAACAAAACAAATTTTCAACACATTCAATTAAAAACATGATTTTAAAATCTTTGTGTTTTTTTTCATTTAAACAACTTGGAACATCATGGAAACTGACTCTCACTTTCCAAGCCATAGCTTGGAAATCAAAGGTCACTGGAAAGAACCTGAAAGGGAAGTGACACACAAAGAGAATATTTTTGGCAGTTATCCAGCCTGTCCTGTAAGCTATCTTTGACTTGCTAGTGATTCCTGAATTGTGTTTGGCACTGTCTACATAAAGTCTATGTTTATTACACTAGACAAGGTCAACTGTGCCATAAGGCAGTGAATCACCCATCCATGTGTAGTTATTTTTCTGTTTAATGATGGGCAAAATAAGTTCAAAATAAAATCTCTAGGGCATTTTATGTATCTCTATGTTAACCATTTACGTTAATCATTAACGATTCAGACACTTCAAAGTTTAAAGAAGAAGCTTTTTTGATGAGAAAGCATTTGATGATGGCATTTTTTATTTAATTTAAGAATGCATTTAGTTGTCATTAGGCAACTTTAGATGAACCCAATCATAGTAAGAAACCAGGAACCTTTATCCTTTTTTAAAAATCTGTGACTGGCAACTAATTGGCCCAACTGGATTAATTACATTAAATTACAAAAACAAATTCTGTGAGAGACTAATTTGCCCATATGGTTTAATAAAAATAAAAAAAAAGACAAAAAAAAAATTCATTTGGAAATTCTATAGGTTTACAGATAACCTACAGATAACGTTATCTGTAGGTTATCTGTAAGCCCTATAGAATTTCCAAATGAATATTTTGTTTTTGTCTTTTTTACATTCACAAAAACCGAGAGAAGTAACCATATAGGAAACACCAAGCTTCTCTGTGCACCTACACAGTGTTGCTATAGGCAGAAAAGGGAAATTACTAACTGCACAATTTTACCATAGCATTTGTCAGCAGACTTTTATAAATGACGAAGTTTAAACACAGCACACATTGCAAATATGACTGGCATTAGCCCACTTGCAACATGGGAAGCATGCACAGTAGTAATTGTGTGCTACAGGTATATGTAAATAGAAAAACAACAGTAAATTCCCCAAGAGCTGATGTATGTGTCTATTTGAAAGGAAGTACCGGTAATGTGATGTTATGGGTTTTCAGAGCAGGGGAAAAACAGGCCTGTGGACTGTAATAGAGAAATCCATCTGGTTGCCATCTTAAAATTCCAAAGTAGAGACCTCAAAACAAGCGCACATCTGTTCTGTCTACTTAAACACAAGACAATCCAAAAGAAAGGATACCCTTTTTCTTGATATATAAATGCTCCACTCTCTTGATTAGATTGCCAGGTCCTCAGTGGGTCTTCTTAAATAAAACCTCCTACTCTTCTGACAAAAAACCCAGGGAATGAATCTTTAAATCTACTCCTACATCATTCAGTGACTAACAACATATGCTATTAGTCTTGTTACAAATAAGGTGGAAGATCTGAAGATTATTAGTTCTTAAATTATGCTAACAAATTATGCCAGTTCTTTGACTTGTACATTACATTGACATTTTACAGATTTTCCCAGTTAATTTAATTTTTTTTGTTTTGTAATGGGCATTATACTGTATCAAAGTAAGGACAACACAGATTAATACTTAATGATTGTTCTACAATTTAGAGACTATTACAAGCCTAAACATTTGATTAGATTTTATGAAAGGAGAAAACTGAGAAACAGAAAAAATGCAGCAATGGGTTTCAATAGAATAGAATAGAATAGAATAGAATAGAATAGAATTTAAAATCTCTCACAAAATATGATGTTTAATTACGCAATATGATTTCCACGTGGATGAAAAACATTTGCAATGCATATAGCCAATAAGTCAGTTAATACAAATAATAATATGAAGATAGGAAAAGACTTACTATCTATTACTTACTATTGCTTTTGACATATTGTACTAGAGCAGACACAGTAGCCAGTCTGCTTAAGGAAAAAAAAAACCAGTTAATCTATAATACAAATGGTTCTTTATTTTTTTTAATTAATCTAAGAACCCTTAAGTATATAATTAACCATGATAACATTTTAGATGAATAGTCAAATAAAGACACTACAAACAGTCAACAAGCCATCTGTAGACTACAGTATAAACTGTCAACATGCTGCCTGGTGACAAACCCACCAGCATACTAACTCTTTCTGAACAATATGTTGACTAAATGGTCATGTGCTAAAGGTGCAGGCAATTTGTTGGTACCTCGAATAGTGAAGACTACAGCAGGGGGCAGAACTAGCTCTTAAGTTATCAGTTATTTAACGGCCTCATGTTAGTGTGTGGGACTAAGACACAGTTTTAGTGTTCAAGTCTAGGCTGAAAAAGTATTTAATCAATTAATTTTTGAATAGGGTTTTCTTAGGTAAAGGAGCAGATCTGGAGGGTTCTTGAATGCTGTTTTCTCCCACACTCACATGCCCACTGAGGTTTATTGATGGTGTTGTGGCAAACTGTCTTATATCACAGAGGTCCCTTATTTCTGTGTCAACTTCTGGCTCTCCCTTTTAGTTATGATGTTATGATATCATAGCTAGACTTGCTGGAGTCCCTACTTGCACCCTGAACATTTGCACAGTTTCCTTAACTATTACGTTACAATAAAGATACCTAATAATGCATGTTTCTCTCTCTTTCTGTTGCCCTTTTCAATTGGAGACAACTAGGTGCTGCTGAAGATGGTTCCAAATGTCTAAAAATGTCTATGACTCTAAAGATCCTTTATGTTACTGAGCAGGGTTAAATTTAAGAACCATGAAGATGGATTTGGACTGTAAATAATATAAACTGTCTGCAATAGTAGCTTGGAACTACAGTTGCTATGCAGTTTTGCATTCAGGTGGCCATCATTGAACAGTTGATATCCTCAACAATGATGGAACTATAATGAATGGATATTTAGTGTCACCCCTTTTGAGTCTGGTTTCTCTAAGTTTTCTTCTTCACACCAATTTATGGATTTTTGTCCTTACCACTGTTGCCACTGGTTTGTTCATTATGGATAAACCTATATAAATCGATTTATGAATTCAAATAAATTTAACTTTTATATTTATAATCTATTTACTTCTGTAAATCTACTTTTGTACAATGTCCATTTTTAAATGCACTAGACAAATAAAATAAAATTCAATTCAATCAAATTAACATCTTGCATTTCTTGATGTTTGATAGATAATTTAAACATAATCTACAGAACATCAGTTTTATTTGGATAGTCAAGTATGTGCTTGACAATATTACATACATTTAAAGGTGCATGTGCAAATTGCATTAATGTGTGTGTGTGTGTTGAAAAGGTGGAATCAGGCAGTGTTCTGCTATTTTATAGCTCTGGGGTAGAAGCTGTTTTTAAATCTTGAGTGAATTATATTCTACCAGAGGGTAGTGTACAAAGTGAGAAGGTTCCCTGATTGTTTTGGAGGCGCCGCGCTACCATCTGGATAGATAAATGTCTTCTGCTGCTTGTAGAGGTGTGCTAATGATTTCCAGTGAAAGTAGAATTGTGAGTGGTTCAGTCCAAGAGAAGTCCTTTGTTAAGTTTAATCTCTTTTCCTGGTTTTAGGAGTGAGATCTTATTTCCAAACTCAAGCAAGTCAGAATTTACATTACACAATAACAGTTTCTCTGGAGGTAATAGGTGCTAAGATGTGACGTCACAAATAATAAAATATGAATACATTTACAACAAAAACAGACCATTTTTTAAAATGTACACAACACAGCCAATGGGTATCAATATTATATTTAGTAAATAGCATATACTTACTTGTTCAAATTAGTGTTAAAATCTTTGGCTGCAGAAATAATTGTTGCATGATTTTGACAAACAGGCTAGTTAGAGTAATTCGGGAACTGCTGATCTCCTCTGAGTTTCTCACACAAAATATCTAGACTTTGCTCAGAATTGTGTTAAAAAAACACTTTGTTGATGAGATGTCAGAAGATAATGGACTGATTTAATCTGACATGAACAGATATGTTAACTCAAATAACAAATTACTATAGTAAGATGAAACGCACTTTAAACATCTACACTAAGTCACTAAGCGATTGCTGCTCTTTCAGAAACCAGCGGTCTGAGTATAAAAGTCTCTAAGCTTTCAAGCTAGTCTCCAAAGTGATTTCCTACACTATGTACAAATGAATGAGGATGCCAAGGAGACTCCATCTTTACTGTTTTTCAACACATTGTCCAACAGATGTCTGCTTCTTCTTCATATTTCGACTTCTCCTATTAGGGGCCGCTACAGTGGATCATCCGTCTCCATACCCCCCTGTCCTCTACATCTGCCTCTTTCAAACCAATTACCTGCATGTCTTCCCTCACCACATCCATAAACCTCCTTCTTGGTCTTCCTCTTTTGCTCCTTCCTGGTGGCTCCATCCTCAGTATTCTCCTACCGATATACCCCATGTCCCTCCTCTGCACATGTCCAAACCATCTCAATTGGGCCTCTCTCACTTTGTCCCCAAAACGTCCTACATGCGCAGTCCGTCTAATAAACTCATTTCTAATCCTGAATCAGTATTTTCAGACCATTTTATAAGTATTCTTTTGAGATTCAAACAGAGTCTTTTCATGAACAGTTTTCACTGCATTTATGTAAAGTCAGCATGCACACATTTACTGGCTTCCCATGATCCACAAAGCACTGCTTTTCTGTTTTATGAAAATTCAAGACCAGCTTCCCAGATCAGTGTCACACCAGACTATCTACACATTCCCTGCTTTTGTTAGGAAACCCCCAAATGTCTTACACCCAATTTAGCCCTATGAGGTCATTCCGTGTCTGGGAATGTGGAGGCTAATAATGAAAACCAGAGCTGTTGCATCAGTCCACACAACAACAGTCACCTTTCTATAGAACTTATGAAAGGGAATTTAGAACAATTGTGTCTGCCAAAGATGACTGTGATTTAAATAGTGATGCTTGTTAGTAACTACATCTAATTTAAATCTGTATCAGTTGGCAAGCTAAAGTATAATGTGTAGAGGGAACAGACTATAGACATACATTTAAAAAACAAAACAACAAAACAAATCAAAAATTGTTTATAAAGAGACTAATTGTTTGTGTAGGAAATTTGATTTCTGTGAAAGACCTACTTGGATCTCACTGCCTCTAATATCACTCTGCAGTGACTTCTCAGCTTCCAGCTCACCACACAGGTTTTTCAGGAGTGGGGGACCCGTCACAAGGAAACAGAGGAGTCTGAAATAGAAAACACACATCCTTTCAACCCCCCTTTCCTTTTTCATGACGTCTTTCCTCAAAGCATGACTCACTCGTTTGGTCTCACACCGCCAATTTGTTGAGAAAAGAGCTAGAAGCTTTTCTTTAACCCTTCGACACTGTTAAAAGAGTTAAACTTTAAAACATCACTAATATGCCAAAATTGCAATTTACCTTGTTTATCTAAGACTTGTATCACTGAGATTTGAGAAGACGGGTACTTGACTTGACTATTCTGAAAACTGATAACTTTCATGGTTACCTACATGATGCAGTCATTAACCATTAAAATATGCTTAGCTCATCAACAATTAAAAGTAAAAAAAACTTGCTTACAACTTGATATGGCCTCAAAGGCTTTCTGGAAATAAATACAAATCTACACTAACATTTATAAAAAAATGTATTGTAAGCTTAAAGCTGTCTTCTGTCAAGTGAAGTTAGATCTTCATGCCACTTGACTTAAATCGTCACTAGGTTATGTAGGTAACCCTAGTTCCCTGAGGGAACGAGAGCTGCATCGAAACCGATTTGGGAACGCCTTGTGTTGTTCATGCTCTGAATCACGTGTAAAATCTGGCCAGGTTGTGCAAACCAGGAAGCTACAAAATAGAAGCGCGATGGAAGCGACATTAGCTTCTGGAAAAGGAGAAGGTAAACGCTGCAGGGATGCAGGGAGTGTGGCATGTTGACGCAGCTCTCGTTCCCTCAGGGAACTAGGTTTACCTACATAATCTAGTGACATTCCCTTTCAGGAACTTGAGCTGCGTCGAAAACGCTTTGGGAACGAGTGTCCAATCACGCCATACTGACCAGTCCCTGCCTAGTGTGTCTGAGCACAACCTGCATGCAGGACAGAGGAGCCAGGAGTGGCTCTGATGTCGAGGTCGTAGAAGCTGACAAAGGTCAGCGGGGTGGACCAACCCGCAGCGTTACAAATGTGCATAGACAGACTTTTAATTTCATAGCGAAGTAAACTTTAAATATTGTGATTAATAATCTATTACTTCTACTTTGCTAATCAAGCAGTTTTATTAGTGACTAATTAGAAAAGGTTTGTCAATAAATCTCAAACCAATGGAAGTCAAGTACAATGCGATACCCTTAAGGAAATCTAGGCCAGGAGTACAAATTTTCCAGCAGAGTAATGTAGCTGCTCTTTACGTGAACCGTTTCTTTTTTTTTTTTACAGAAGAAGCTCATTCAAGTTTACTATTTACTAGTTATGATAGAAAAAGTTGTGTATACTTTTTTATTAGTATTGTGCAAAATGTTCAGAAAAACTAAAGCCTTTCGTCCTTAAAATCCAACTCACCACCATCTCCTCTGGTTATGTCCTAAAAGAAAGTGTTAAAATATCTGTTAGTAAGTCTCTCTTTAGAGATATGTCTGGACCTGCTAAATTTATTGTGTAATCAGTATCATGTTGACATTCGTGTATTTGAGAAAAAGCTGCACCTATAAAGTCACAGTATAACAAGGATGAATTTTTATATGCATGTCTTATCTTTGAAAATTGACTTTTTTAAACAGTCGAGCAACTGTGATTTTGCTGATCTAGCAGCACCCGCGTAAAGACGATAATTATTAATGTATCTTGCCAAGATTTAAGTTATCTGTTAAGTTGACTGTGTTCATAGAAAAAGAGCAGCTAGCTAGAGGAGGCCCTCAAACTGGAAACAGATATATGTTGAGGTTGTAAATGTTGGGGTTGTATTCACATTAGGCATACTGATTATGTTTACCTGAAGTTCAACATAATCAGTATGCCTAATGTGAATACAACCTCAACATTTTTTTCTATATGCCTCCCAAAAGAGAGAAGCCACTAGACGAGAGCCGAATTTGTTGATCTAATGTCCAGGATCTATGACAGGGTGGAGAAAGTAAAATAATAAATGAATAAAATAATAATAAAAGTGATTTAGTGGAATTTGCATATAAAATAGTATGACATGAGTTTGATAAAAGGTGGGATTAAAATCTAAGTTAGGAGATATGCATTTACATATGCATTTTCAGAAAAACTCATTCCAAAAGAATGTCACAAAGAACTGAATAAAGCTGCTTTTTCAACAGTCATTTATTGTGAACTCTTCACTTTCTTTTACTAGAAATGAGAAGAACAAGGTGAATGTGTGGTAAACAGACAGACTGTGTGTTCTTGTCTATTATGTGGGTGTAAGTAGGGGGAGGACCAAAGAATTAAATTAGAATTATTCTGTACTGGTGACATTCAGAGTAACAACAGGTGGGATTTCCCCCCATAAAATGGTATACATCAAGGATATTATCACAACATTTGTAGGATTACTTTACCAGTATTGCCCTTTGCTGCACTACAAAATGGCTGTATCTAAGTTCATGACCATAATATTCAGTCAACAAAAGAAAACAACTCAATGGACAAGGTTATTACAAAGGAGGAGAGGACATTAACGTTTAAACCGTAAATTAGAACAAAACAATTTCACTAGATTAAAACAAAAGGCCTTATTTCTTAGTCCCAAGTAGTCCTAAATAAAATAATTTCATTAGCTTGAATTCCTAAATTCAAACACCAGATCATTTTCCAAGTACCCATTTGCTTTTTGTTTCAAAGCATTTTTCCTTCATTAATGATTTGAAGAAGTAAATGCCTGATCATACCCATACGGAAATCTGATATAGGGCAATATATGCAAAGCATATATTGGATTTCACAGGTTTAGAAATATATGCCAGATATTTGTACATACACACATTATATATATATATATATATATATATATATATATATATATATATATATATATATATATATAGGGAGGGAGCGCTATAGGGGAAAAGCATACAGGCGGAGCCTCGGCCATGCCTGTACCATGGCGGTCTGCCCAAGAGTGAGTATGGAAGAACCAGAGTCACAAATAGATACACTTGTGCTTTGTAAAATCTTCCACTTCCGATTGGAGCCTCCATTCCCCAGGCATCGGCCCTTGCCTCGAAAGGGCGTCTGCTCCTTGATTCTACCGTCCTGGGATATATAGTGCTCTCAGAGAGAGCAGCTTCCCTTGGGCCCATAGGAGGATCTGTCGGTCAAGTAAAGGAGGCAAGTGCACAGACCCTCCTGGTGGTTGATGTAGGAGATGTTGTGTCTGTACAGACCAGCAAATGATGGTCACTTATGTCTGAGAGGAAATGCTTCAATGCTAGAAACATGGCCAGCATCTTCAGGCAGTTGATGTGCCACGAGATATGGGGCCCTTTCCATAGACCTTGGGTGGAGCGGCCACTCATGACTGCCCCAACACGTAAGGGAAGCAGCCACCGTTAACATTACACGACGACACAAGCCCCCAACATGGGGCCCTGTAACAGAAACCCGGGATCTCTCCACATGTCTAAGGCCATGACGTTAATTGTGCGGAGTAGGTTGCCCTTTCGAGAGAACCCTCTGTCTCTGAGCCACCACTGTAGGTGTCACATGTATAGGAGGCCAAGTGGAACCACGTTGGATGCAGCTGCCATCAGACCCAGCAGTCTTTAAAACTTCTCTCACTCTTTTGAAAGCCATGAGGATAGACTCGACTCGTGCAGGAGACAGCTGCGCCGCATAATGGTCAAATCCCACACTACACTTATATAGGTGGTTCTCTGTACTGTAGAAAGTACACTTTGTCTATTCTCTAGTGGAGGAACCACCACCATGGCCTCCCCAAACTGAATCGAGTAGCCTCTATCTACAGTGTGCAGGACCTGCAGGTGTTTCCAGGCTGCCAGATAGTCTCTTAAGGGAACCAGTCTCTTAAAACCGGTCTCTGGTATGCCCAGAGCAGCTGCTAGTAGCCTCCTGAGAGGCAATGAGCCCAGTGAAGTCCTCTAAACCATCAGGGTTTCCTGACAAAAGCCCTCCTATTAGAGATGACAGTCCTCAGGTCCGTCAGCTGCTTAGGTCTCAGCCTAGAGCACCGCCCAGGGTCCCTGCCAGGGGAAGCACAAGTGAGAGAGCCAGCCAGCATCTCTTCAACCCGGGGCATCGTCCCATAACCGCCAGTGTCGGCGCCAGAGAATCGTTCACAAACTATTACTATTATTATAATTATTATACTTCAATAAACATAAAATATTAAACGTGTCACTTACTGTAAACCATCATTTATCATAACTCTAAAGTGCAAGACACAAGACACGAAAACACACGCAAATTAACCACCAGCATATAATCAAATGTAGCTACTAAAGCAAAAGGGCATCTTATCTTTAGAAGAGCTGCAGACGACAAGAGGAGGAGGAGGAATAAAATTTTTGAAGAACAAGACGAACCATTTTCTTATATACATTGTTAAAGATTTTTTAATTAAAACAGTGTTTTGGTAAACGTTTTAGACGAACTTTAGAATGACACTTTCACTGACCATTTAGCCTACTGATTTACGTTATTGACGTAGTGGCAGCGTGTATGTAATTGGCTGACTATGTTAGCACTGCATTATGGGTTAGTAATTATTTTTATTTTATTTACGTATACCAGTATTCATGGTATGATAAAATCAATTTGTAAACCTTTTTTTTTATTATTATTATTATTATGTTTGTTATTATTTTGAGAAGTAAGGGGGCACGAGCGGGCCACGCCCCCCAGGGCGTGGAGCGTCAGCATGGGCACGAGACAGCAATTAGAGCAGCCGTCTTCCTCAAGAGTCGACTGAGCATGCCCCGCTCCCAGGCAAGTGACACACAAACGGTGCGTGCCCCCCCTGTGATAAAGTGGGGGCAAGGGGGAACGCACAACAGAAAGGATTTGCTTGCTATCCATTCTTAAAAATGTTTAACACACCTTACCTTTCGTAGAACAGACACACACAGCGCTTCCTGAACAAACAGAAGCTGGTGCTGTCTCCACTGCATGTGTTCTTATACTGTAGCTTCCTGGTCGTGAGGTCATCCTGCCGGAGATGTCGAGCTGTTACGTTGGACAGATTACACACGTGATTCAGAGTGTGGTCACGCTGAAGCGTTCCCAAAGCGTTGTTGACGCAGCTCGAGTTCCTGAAAGGGAACTCTGGAGCGCTCTGGACAGAAAGTCCCTCCGCAGGGGCAGCGTACAGTAGGTAGTGGAGCACATTATTAAAGCTTGCGATAAATACACAGATTTAGTTTGTGGAACATTTTAATTTTCAAGAAAAGCTAGACATCATGAGGAGGTCGGCTATCCACGAAGCTAGCTAGCTTGTCTCAGCCCGGGAAAGTGTTTGTTCACCACTTTCAGACCAGTGAATACAAGCAGTACCACTGGCTTACAGCCTCTGAGCAGCGGTGCAAATTATGAGTCTGCATCTCTGGTGAGTAGGTTGCATTTTATTTACATTTTTTATGTTTTTGTCATGTTATTAGACAAATATTGATTCTGAACTGCTCCAGATGATGTAGGTGCACAGTTGCGGTTGTAGTGTAGAGGTTTGGAGTTGTCGTTCTTAACTGAGTTTCTTGCTTTAGTAAAATGGTATTCACCCTCCATATGCTAAATGCCCCTCTCTCTGTAATGCCACGCATTGTTATATTGCATTTTTTAAAAATAGTATTGATGGTTTCTATAATTGCTATGTGATAGTGGTGGTATTAAGAGGTGGATTAAGTCGTGTGAGTCCCCACTGAAGGCCCAGGTACCAAATGCACGGGCCACCCCTGCAAATGACACACGTTATTTCCTAACAAATGAGAAATCCTATAAATGTTCAATTTAGAGAGCATTAATTAGTTTGTTTAAGAGTTAGCATATTAGCAAAGTAAAATGTACGTCGAGACAACAAAGCTGTTTAAAAAAGCAAACACGTAATATGTAAAACATGATGCACGTACAAATAGTTAATTCACCTATAACTGCAGTCACAGCGAAACTAAGATAGTTAATAAATAATTTAATCATAAAAATAAGTTGATGTTTAAGTGTAAATCATATATAAATATAGAAAATATCTTACCTTGTAAAATCTCCACATCTTTTCATGCAAATCTTCCTAGTCTCTGAGTTACTATTGCAAGAAGTTTTCCGCCATTATAGTTTTTTGCTTTTTTTTTTTATTGCGAATGTAAGTGGTGTATGCAGTTTGATCAGGTTGGTTTCGGATCCATTACATATCTTATTTGAATCGTTTGCTTCTATTCAAGGATGAGCTTGAATGTTTTATACCCTGCATTTACATTTATACATTTGGCAGATCTAAATTCAACGGCAGACATGCCTGAGATAAGCACAAGGCTGACCTCTCAAATTACTCTCTAGGAGTGTATCGGTGTTGAATAGTCCCATGAGCAAATACTACATTGACATCTTTGTGACACTATTTTCACATAGTAACTAATTCTATAACTCAACATCAGGTATCTCATATATTGTGTTCTACTTTAATGTATCATGAATGGTGTTACACAATATATTAAAGCATATGTATCCTACACATGTATAGGAACATTCGATAGTAGGTTTAAAAAAACGTTTTCCACATGTTTGTACATATAATTTATTATATATGTCTTAAGCAATTAATAGAACTACAACTATGTTAATATATCTTCAAATATATTGACTATCATTTAATATATGTTCATATATGGCCATATATCAGATTTCCATACGGGTAAAGCTGCAACAGAGTCAGCAGCAGCAAATTAATAAAACAAAAATTGGGGCTTAATATAATTTTACACAAAGCATGTCGCTGCATGCAATTAATTTAAGTGATATTAATGAGATAT
The DNA here is from genome assembly GCA_014706435.1 of Silurus glanis. Taxonomy (NCBI): domain Eukaryota; kingdom Metazoa; phylum Chordata; class Actinopteri; order Siluriformes; family Siluridae; genus Silurus; species Silurus glanis. Next base: position 3,936,901 of record JAAIIK010000072.1, on the reverse strand, counting down.
TAGCAGATTTTCTGGTTCCACTGTATTTTTTGTCTTCCAGTATACATTTTATTCCAGGCTTTAATTAAATTATATTAAAAGAATGCGAACGTTACAATACATTATTGTTGTTTCTATAGTACATTGACTTGTAGGGGGAACAATCTAATTAAAAACCCAACAAACAAAATTCAGGCTTGAACTGGCAGTAGGTATTGTTTTTTTGGCTGCTTGGTCATGACTACTTAAATTTTTTGAGGCACTAGAAAACTTCAGAATCAGGATTTTGTCCCCTACCTCTGCATTTGAATAATGATTCTATCAGCTGTAGCTCTAGACTGTCATGAGCCTCTGTAGCCCAGAGATGGGAGACTAGCAGTTTTTCTAGGCCACTAGAAGGAATGTTTAGTTTTTCTGGCTTACCATTGAACTAGCTCAGCTTGGCTATCCATTTGGACAACACACAGTAAAAGTGACTACTGCTTTAGTGTGAGCAGACTGATTGAAACCTTCCAGCAACTCTAGCAATCCCGTAAATGGGACGCTAAGCTGGCTGTGGAAAGATGAAGGATTGCACTGTGTAATCTGGTGATCAGGTCACACATGATCTTAAGTACAAAAGAAAGTGTTATACAATGGCTGCTTTCAAAATTACTTATTTGTCACCATTGGTATTGCAGATGTCTAGTGCGAGTATTTAAAAAATAAATAAATAAAAAATTTATATATACATTTTTCATTCAAAACATGCAGTGAGCAATCTTTTCTGTCGAGATTATTACTGTGTGTTTGATTCATAAAACAGGTTTTTGGCACTGGTCACTTTAATATGGATTTAGACATCATCTATTATGCCTTTTGTCCTCTTAATAAATAATGGAGTAATTTAATAAACTAAACACAAGAAAATTGCATTTCAACAAACTTTATTCCCCATTTCAAGATTCCAATACATAAAAGTGATATTAAACATTTACACAGTGATAACACCATAAGGTTACATAAATAAATAAAAAAAAATAAATAAAAACATAAATAATTGTGCCAAGATTTTGCCTGAAAATTACTCACAAAGATGGGATGAAAGAATCCATACTTATTTCTTTTAACACTACAGTCAGTGTCACAGTATTAAGGACAATGCCACATGGTGGAGTTCATGATGTAAACAGTAAGTAGAGGCACAAATGAATATATAGTCTTATCTGATAGGATATTATATGACTAATATCTTTTACCAGGCAAAAAGCTTACAGTAGGTGTTTGTAGTGCTTACTACCATCCATTTAGACAACTGAATTCAACTCAAAAATAAAGGCTCCACCAGATAAGCCCTTTCTGTTACCTTTTTGTTATTTGAGCTTAAAGATACAGAAGGGCCATTATTGCACAACCCAGAAGACACCCCTTAGAAAGGCACTTGACTCTCCCTTCACACCTCAACACCTACAGGTGCAGAGTTCTACTAGCCCTTCCAGGTTTATAACTAAATAACTCTAAAATGTTTAGAATCACCAACTTTCCATGTTTTATGTATACCATGATGTGAAATAATAAAGGGGAAGGCAGGTGATCCAAACAAAAAGCCTCATTCATGTCACGCAAGTTCTCTTTAACTCCTTGTCACTTTGTTGTGTACATCATGAAGTCAAGTTGTTAAGTGTCAGTGCAACACAGGAAAGAAAAACAATATCCAAAACAGTGCACCATAAATCCAAAGAGGCCAGAATATAGGTTAAGAGAACTTTTGAGGCAATATGCAAGCTTCTCCAGAAGTGGAGTCAGTCCTAGACCTTGAGGATTCAATCCTTTTTTTGTGGTTGATTTATGTTTTGGTGTAGTGCTGCAGTAGCTGCACCATGTAGTGGAGCCTGTGGCGCAGTTCAGAGGAGCAGCCATGGTCACAAAGTGTGCTCAGAGAATATGAGGAAGAGATCCGCTCACGACTAATATAGGTCAACAAGTACGAGTCTGCTGACTTGGACAAGATCACCTTGGTGTGATCAGTGTAGAAGTTCACCTGGGAGAAAGAACAAACAATGTTTTTGAAATTAGAAGAAAAAAAATTTGAATTATATTTCTGATTCTTTAACCATTTGCTAATTTCCCATCCTTCACCTGATTATTCCAATATTTTTTCTGCAATCAATAATGAAGCACAGCAGGCTACATGCTAAACTAGAATGTGTATTAAAACAAATAATACATATAAGAAACAAAGCTAACCTGAAGTGAACCATTGTTAAAAAGCATAACTAAAGCATGATCGGTCTTCATCCACTGCAGGAGAAGGGGACAATCAGTAGGTGATGGCTGGTCATCACAACCCAGATCTCCACCCTGTTGAGTCAAATAAAACCTTTAACTCTTAGTGCTCCAAGGGTTTATTTACTTACAGTAAAAGGACAAGAATCATAAGCAATTAGAAAAAAAAAATCCCATTCAGAAAGCTTAATAGAAAGCACTAACTTCCATGAGATTCTGCTCCATGTAGTTGGCCATCAGCTCCACAATGTGTTTCTGGCTTTGGAGCTGTTCTGGTAGAGCATCCACTTGAAAGGTGAAATGTTTATTGTTGGTCAAACAATAATGAACTACTCTGTTGAGATAGGGGAATAAATAAATACATTAATTAACACAAGGCCAAAACATAATTATGCTTCACCAAAATCCAGAGTCACTTTGATTCAACACATTTGTGAAGTTTACTCAGACCTATTTTAGTTTTAAGTAAAGCATCAAATATTAGTTATAAAGTTACCTTCGCTGATCACAGAGACTCAGATGAGTGCCTTCATTGAATAGGACGCCAACATTTTGATTGGAGAGCTGGTAACCAAAGCCATATTTGTTGGAGTAATCCACCCACTTAGTCACCCAGACGAAAGGTGTAGGCTTGGAGACGCATGGAGTATTTGTAGATGCTAGAGAATATAAAAAAAAAATAATCTAAAATTATTTTCCTGACCATTAAACTGAGTAGTAGATGTGTATTTAAAAGCTTCTATTTGCTATTGCATGGTACAGAACAAACCTGCAGGCATGGTAGACAAGCAATTATTAAGGACCTTCATGGTGGCATCAGCCACAGCTGCTGGGGTCAGGGAGTCTTCACATCCTGCACATAGATACAGGTCAAAAGTGAAGACTCAAAGCAAAATGCACACCACAGTATTAAGAAAAGAAAACTAAACTAGAGTCGCTATAATTAGAAAATACAGACTACACTATAAAAGTCTCAGGTGAAATCTAAAACAGATCAACAGCAAAATAGTTCCACTGTATTAAATGAACATGGCACACACCATCGGTACTGCTGGCTAGCCTGCGTTTGAAAGAACGGGATGTTGACTTTCTAGACTCATCCTCAGCTGGTGTGTCTAAAGGCCCAGAAATAGCCAACTGACCTGCTGGAGAGGCAACCTTGTGAAAAGATGAGAAATGTCACAGCAATGAGCTTTCAAACAGTGTCAAGTTGATATCACAAAACAGAAATAGATTTGTTTCTTTATGTCTTCAAAAGCAATCAAGCATAGGCATGTTCTTCAATTTCAGAACTTTTTTATTTTTTTTTTTTAAAGGTATGGCATGTGTAATTAGTTTGCAGTTCAGGATTAAATCCTTTGTTTATCCCCTATATTGCAAGTTATTTTTTACTTTTCCGAGAGCTGACATTTTACAGTTTAAAAAAAAAAAAAAAAAAAAAACGATCTAGAGAAGCACTCTATACAGCAGTGCTGCAAAGTCAACTGATATACTTTTGCCATCATACCACCTTAAGTAAAATGCCTTTATAAATCTTAAAGATGTTTAAGTGCATCACATGATATTCTGAGAGAAATTTGGCTAAAGCCATTTGAATAAATGTATAACAATGCTTATGCAGTATTAAGACTCTTATCACATACCTCATTCACTCCCACCGTCTTGTGACTGATTTGCCGGCTAATGGAATGCTTCATCATGCCTGAGACAAGCTTGGAGATGTCCTCCTTGTCTTCACTAGGGATCTTCTCTGCTGAAAGGCAAAAGTTTAAAAATTAAATAAAATGCTATGTTCATATCTATACTAAGTGTTCAGTTGAAAAACATCCCAGATGTAATAAAAAGCTTACTGAATGCAAGCCTTACCTTTGGATTTCTTCTTGCCAAAAAGGCTCTTTGCCATCTTGGTGAAGAACTTCTTGGCAGGGCTGGGTGGGTTGAGCTCTGGCACCACTGTGCATGCGCTGGGTGGAAGTTTGTCTGGAGTAAAGCCCTGGAAGAAGATTTTAAGGAAAAAAAGATTTAATGTCATGTATTTCAGCTATTGATTACATTATCTAAAAAATACCCAAGAGCACTAATAAGATTAAGCATTGTGCTGCAATAACTAACCTTACTGAAATATTCGTGAGCCAGAATCTGGTCAAGTGTAAGGCGATCACTGGGGTTCTTTTGCAGAATTGCAGAGATTAACTTCTGCGCTGCTGCAGAGAGTGACCGTGGAAGTGTATACTTCACTTCTTTGATGCATTTGTATGTTTCTTTCAAGTCTAAGGTTTCAAATGGAGGGTTCCCACAGAGAAGTGTATACCTGGCCAATCCAGAGAAATAACACATGGTCAATAAACTGAATAGTTCCAGTATTTTCCACTGTGGAATTTTCCTTTTAAATTGATTAAATATTATATCAAATAAAACTGAACGTGCCATTCACTTACATCACACAACCCAGTGACCAAACATCTGACTCAGTCCCATGTCCTTGACGATTTAATACTTCTGGTGCCAGGTAGTTTGGTGTTCCACAGATGGTTCTACAAAAAAAAAAAAACAGGCAAATGCCTATTTAACAAAATGAAGGTTTTGGTAAGAACTGCTTTCACTTGGAAAGAAAAAAAAATAAATAAATAAAAAAACCACACTTACTTTTTTCTCTGCTCCACAGTCTCCAGCTTTGCTGCAAGTCCAAAGTCTCCCAATCTTAATTCCATATTCTCATTCACAAAGAAATTACCTATTCAAAGAGAAATTGTGCTCAGTTACAGCAGTTCGTTTAACTATGCAAGGAAGGTCAATCGATTCCATTACACAAGAAGTCTGTGAAATGATGAAAATGAAAAATGCATTACCGAGTTTGAGGTCACGGTGGAGGATTCCTTTATTATGGAGGTATTTGAGGCCAGAAATGATTTGCCTGAGGTAGTACCGTACTTCAGGGTCTGTCAGAGTGTGTCGTGCTTTCCAAATATGTGCCAAGGACTGCAGCGAAGAAAGCAGACAGTCAATCTTGTGCAGTCACAGTCAAAAGACCTTCATTATTACCAAACACAGTACAGCTAGTGGTAAAGCAGCTCACCCTTCTGCTGCAGAGTTCAAGGAAGATGTAGATGTTATCCTGATCTTCAAAATGATGAGAAAACTTGACAACATGTTTGTGCTGGAGGGTTTTGTGCAGCTCAATTTCATTTGTTATCTGACAGAGAAGCACAAAATGGCACTGGTTAGAATGAACAAAATGATTTCATTAGTATGAAGGTAAATCAGCAGACTCTTGTTTACCTTGTTTCTCTGATGTGGTTTGGATACTCTGCTTTGTGGAATCACCTTCACAGCGTACATCTTGTTGCTGGAAAGATCGGTCATCTCATAACACCGAGCAAATCCTCCCTGCAACACAACATGGCTGGTCTTTTATTTGATTTAAAGCAAATGCGCCTGATTAAATTGTCGTGTGGTCGTTTATTCGTCAGCATCACCGAAAATAATTGAGGATGACATGGCACTTCCGCAGCGCCCACCACCCTCTAAATCCTGTTGAAATGTAAATGACGTCGCTCGTTGCAGTCTTACACACACCCCAGTGATGAAGAAATCAGCTTTTACACCGCGGGACTGCAGCCAAAAGCGCCAGCAAACATCCGCAACAATTTAAAAACCCGTTTGTTACTTGGGATGAAGAAAAGATCCGCAGTGAAACACAATCCGGAGGTATGATGCTGAGACACTCACCCCGCGTTAACTACATGGTTCCACACACAATGTAAACACATGAAGTGTGTCTATAATAAAATCCTACTATTGTAGAAGACATGGACACACCACAGAATAAAGCCTCTCGTGAACACACGAGCCGAAAGATTTTTCGACCGTATTTTCGACAAGAAAACGAATAGACGGCTCGGGTTCCTTGAATATCAATAAACTGTCTTATTATGAAAGGGTTCAGACTGAGGTACCTTTCCCAAAAGCTTTCCTTTGGAGTATGAACGTCCAGTTTTCGGATCGACCACCATCTGCGCCAGCTCCACTTTGGTTTGTTCACATTTGCTCCGGCTCGGTTTTTGTGTTGTTGAGGGAGAAGAGAGCTCCGGGGACGCCTTCAACAAATCCGGGTCCATTATTTGACTAGAACGGCGGTGTACTGTGCTGAAACAAGCCGGGTCCATTCATTAACACTCAAGTCTCTCTTCCCCTCCAAAAACAAGCTCAGCCCTGCAGTCCACCACACTACACCAGCCAACTCCTCATTAACACGCCCAGACACGCGCTCCGAGTATATATCCCGCGTGTGACGTCACAGCGAGGGCAGGGTCTAAGGTAAGAATCGATGTTAAAACCGATGATATGATTTGTTAATATCAGCCGTCTATCAAAGTGTGGCGGAAGCGGAGTGAACACGCGTGGAAAAAAGTGAATGAATTCCGCATTGATCCAATCATGGATCTGTGTGTTTGGAGCGAATGAATATCAATGGCCGCCCAATAAGGGTTGTCTGAAGCTGAGCGTCAGCCTGCGTCGTCTCATCTTCTTTAATCAAGACCTCATTTGTATTTGTATTCCCTTTGTCAGCTTTCCGAAATAAAAAGATTTACACCTTTTTCCCACCCCGAATTGTGGCCCAATCCAGCCTGAATTATTGTGTGATTCATCTTCTCTGTAAACAGTCAATCCTATTAAAAAATTCGTTCAAAATGCCTGGACACACAATAAAGCATGAATGAATCAATAACGTGTGTCATGTTCAATGCTGTAAATAAATAAATAAAAAAATAGAAATAAAAAATTTTAATAAAAAGGCGTATACTGCCCCCTGGTGGATTTATTTTTTTACACTGATGCCATTTTGAATTAAACAGTTCAACCATTGTCTAATTTGTCATTCATTAATATTCATTCATTCATTCCTTCATTCCTTCATTCATTCACACACACACACACACACACACACACACACACACACACACACACAC
>JAAIIK010000072.1:3895047-3919610 GCA_014706435.1 Silurus glanis | reverse complement strand
ACACACACACACACACACACACACACACACACACACACACACACACAGAATTTAGCTAATGGAAAGGCACCTGTAACTCTTTAGGTAAGAGTGTATTCTTTCTGATGGCATTGATCCGGAGTCTGGTGTCTGCGTACTCATACGCCATCTGTCTTCTTTTCACATCTCGCAACATTCTCCAGTTAACATAATAACCTCGGACCTGCTCAGTGATTCCCAGTGAACTTCTGCATGCCTGAAAACACATTCAGTAGCACAATATGAACACTGAGGCCAGAGTGCAGCAGACACGCATTTTTATGGCTGTGTTACAAAAACATTTGCAGCTTATTGGTTGTGCTTAAAATAAAATGAGAAATATTTGAGGAATATAAACACACATACTTATATACATATAAGGTATACAATAACAGTCGTGAGTGCATATAACAAGCTGTGCAGATCTAGATATATGCAGTGAAATCGGAATATAATCTGTGTTGTCAAAAAAAAGTATGACATTGTATGTTAACATAAAAACGATATAAAAAAAAACTTGGCTAATTAACATATTTTATCCTTTTTCTTATACAAGCTTCACAATAGGTAGAATTTATGAGTTAATACAGTAATACAGGTATTTGTACCAAACCTTTTCAGTACAAGGCTTTCGGTCCGGTGCACATGTCTGCAGAATACAATCCTTTTTACTTGCAGAATATAGTGAAAATCCCTCACAAATGTATAAAGTGGTGGACTGCAAGTATGTTTAGTCACTGCCTCACACTATGAGTGCATAAAAAAAATATATTAAAAAAAAAGTATATTAAACTTGCAAACATACACAACAATGTCAGGGGTATAAAAAGAAACTAGAGTTAACGCAGCGTCACTGTAGCCACTCACTCCCTACTGGAAATAAGATTTGTAGTGTGTTGTTTTGCACACGCAAAATCGCTGCAGCTATTAAATGCAAAAAACACACACACACACACACGTATTAACCAGATGGGGTCTAACAAACGTAACCTATTTAATTAGATTTTTCCATTTATTTGATTTTATTTAATCAGTAAAACTTAATCAATTAGTCAAGTTAATCAATAGAATAAAAAGCTGACTCTATTTATATATTTTCTTTTTTTATAAAATATTATTTTATATATTATATATCCAAGCGGGAATTTGATTTTAAATTGTAAACTGTTGATGTTCACAAATGTTAATAATAATATATTTGGTTAATAAAAAACAAGAAATTTAATGTTTTGCATTTTTTCCCCTAACCACACCAAAATCTAACCAAACTGTGATTTAAAAACGGAGGTAGGTATCTAATCGTCAATTTTGTGTACCATTAGATCCCTAGTACCAGGCAATTTATAACTAAATCCATGTTTCAAGCTCAGCATAAAGCAGCATCTATAGAAATGTGTCAATAAATAAGGTTTAGATTTGGCCACTCTAAGGCCATCCAGAAGGCATTCAATAATATCAGCGTAATTTCTGAAAATAATTTTCATGTCCTTTGTTTGGATGGTCAAAGAGCGCACTAGTCAAACTCACAAACCGCATCTGTAGCAAACTGTCACAAATATATTTGTGTGGATTTAATAGCTGTTTTTTCATTCCACAATAGCCAACAGAGGAGAAGAAATTGACTTGGTCACAGATATAGTTACAAGGACATTTACAAGACAGACTGTCAAAACAGTTCAAAACAGGTTGTAAGCATTTTCATGAACAATTTATACTTCTGATTGTCTTTTCTCTAGAATTTTCACAATATCACAAAATTTGCACAAAAAATCCCCAGGAAAACTGTAATGCACTGGAAACCTGTGGTCATTTCATGAGGTTAAAAGCAATGATTCTGCTAGAGATGATGCGGCTGTGGCTACAGTGAAAGGAGACTTGTTGAATTGTGTTTATTGTTTTTTTTTTTGCTTTAGTACCGTTCGTCCTCGCTGTGTGATATACCGGTCTGTGATGCAGTGCTCTGTTCTACTGCGTTTCTGTATAATATTGATGGTTTCTATACACGTGGTGTCATAATGACGGTATTAAGAGATGTTTGATTCAGGTAGGACATTACTAAAGATGTAGATGTGAAATGCATGGCCACTAATTCTGTGTAATTATAGTTTGTGCAGAAACGTATTTTTCTTTCGTTGTATTTGAGTTTTCTGGTGTAACTTCATTACACAGGTGCAAAAACAAATGAATGACACAGCGCTCACTGTGCACTACACACTCTATGGAGTGAACAATACAACACGGTGAAATACCACCAGCAGCGACATCAACACACTAAGTTATAACTACACACCTTACTGTGTCTTCAACTTTCTTCAAATTAATCTAAAATAATAATAATAATATAATCCCCATTCCGAGATTTCTTCAAGTGTCTTTTTGACATTGACATGTGATAAGGCAGAATCCCAAATAGCGTCTTACTCTATATAATAGTGCCCTGCCTAAAGAATGAAGTGCACCCTATGTAGTGCACTATATGCATCTCACACAGCTATTTAGGACTCGGTCTGAAGTCTTAGCTTCATCGGACATACATTACAGAGCTTTTAACGTGGAGATAATTGTTATCTTTTAAAAATAAATTGTAGTAAGGATTTCACAACAGCTCCTAATCACACACATGATGACGTTACCTGTTTAGTGAACTGGAATGATGAGTGAAGAAACCCTAAACCAGAGAGGAGCATTCTGCACGCCATCTTCAGCTTCCTCGTTTATCCGCCGCTCATCTCGACCTGAACCCCACTACCGCCATCTAGTGGCTCGCTCGTGTGTGTGTGTGTGTGTGTGTGTGTGTGTGTGTGTGTGTGTGTGTGTAAATATAAAGAAAAATTGTGACTTATCAGATCATGATCAGCTTATTACAATGGTCCAGTTCTATGCTTATTGTCCCCTTTATAGGTGCTTTCAAGCATGGACAGGAGTGGACGTGGCACACTGACTGCTTTGCAAAAAAGTTACCCCATACTATGCATTCCGACATCTAAGTATAATAGCCAGCATCTCAGTCAGTAATTTGTTCTGCAATTTGTGTTACAGTAGCTTTTCTATGGGAATGGACCAGATGGGTTTGCCTTTGCCCCACAATTGCATCATGGGTGTCCATGACCCTGTCAACGATTCTCCTTACTTGGACCACTAGTAACTAACCACTGCATATCAGGAACACCTCACAGAACCTGCAGTTTTGATTATCTTCAAACCCAGCCATTTAGACAGCATAACTTGCTTATTGCAAAAGTTGCTGAGATTCAGACTTTTACCCATTTTCCAGCTTCCAACACATCAAAAAACACTTTGAGGATTGATTGCTCACTTGGTGCCTAATATTTCCCACCCTGCAACATGTGCCACTGTACAAAAATAATTAATGTTATTCATTTCACCTCCCATTGGTTTTAGTGTTATGGCTGCTTGTCCAACAATAAACTGAATTAACAACATGTGGTTATAATATGATTATAATATTATTAGGAGTTAATAATACATTTTATGCAACTAGAAAATCTTCAGGTCAGAGTAGTACACATTATCCTTTGACACCACATTTAAACTTAGGTGAATATTATTTTCACACTCTTTCATTTCATTGTTGTAGCTGAAACATTGACTTGACCTGCTTTAAAGCATGTGGCACACTGCCCCCACCCACCAAAAGAAAAAATGCCTCAGCAACTGTTACTCACAGTTTTAATAAAACAATTTACATTCTATGCAAATTGCAGTCGTGTCTCAAACACTTTATCAGTAAGTTAAAAAGAAAAAAGATGAATTCACTTGGCTTTGGGTCTGTAAGCAATTTCCTGCAGCTCTATATTCTTTGTATTTATTACAGTCTGAAAGGACCCTTTGTTTCTTAATCTGTGCTCACATGCTTAAATCAGTGTTTGGTTGCCTATATACAAAGAGCGACTCATTTTACCCACTGGATTCACTTCTCCCACTCTCTCCTATATACCAGGCTTTTAATGACTAATAAGGAACAGCTAAAAGTGATGAAGAAGGACTGCTGAAACAAATCTGAGTCATTCTGGAGCAGATTGTTCTGAAATAGTGTGACACCCTGTCATGATTTGTTTGTTGTAGTAATAAACGTTTGAAACTGACATTTGATGCTAATACAGTGCCTATAATACTATACAGTTGAAAAGCACCACTCATATACCTTGCTGCCTGAGTCAGAGAAACAAAATCTTCACATTTTCTCAGATTATTGCAATAATAGTCTACCTACACAGGAAGTGGAAGTGTGTGGAAATGTAATAAAAAAGTTATTTATCCCCTCTGCCAATTTTGGACTTTCAAGCAAGAACCTTAACAGTTGTGTTTATATTTATACTGTCTCAATTGTAAGTTGCTTTGAGTAAAAACATCGGTCAAATGAGGTAAATGTTTGAGGTGGTTTACCAATCAAGATTCTGTTCAGCAGTTATGAATCGCTATGTCTGTCAAATGTGTCGATACAAAAATATTAAATTTAATTGATTACCCTTCTAATATGGTGTATTATTTTATGATAAAATGTAATATTTGTAAAGGCATGTGCCAAGAGCCATTCATCATCAATGCCATCAAAAATTAATCTTGAAAAATGTAAAGAAACTCACATCATAACAGCTTTAAATCTATAGCAGGCACACTACAGGAGTTCCTATATGATATTGAGTTCAGATTTATTTAAACCTTATGTTGGTCTGTTCGGAGACGTGGCAGAGCTGTGGCTCTATGTAACATAATAGTTAGTGTCTTTCTTGATTTTCCCCTCCTACTTTTACTGAAAGCTTTTAAGCAGTCAATCATTTGTTTATGTAAGATTTAGGGTGGTCATGGTTATTGTAAAGTTCTATAAATCACTGTTGACCACCCAGATACTCATTCACCCACTGAGCCTCTCCCTGGCTTTAAATATGTCCACATGTCTATGTGCTAGTCCCCGTATACAATAATGCCACATATACTTCAGGAACAAAGTATGTGAAGTGTGGAGGTACATTTTACTCCAGACAAGGTCACCCTGTTGAGCAGGCTGCTTAAACTGCCAACAAACCATATGTACTGCACCCAAATATAATATGCCCAGCAAAAAAAGATTTTGTTATTATAATAGGATTTCTTATAGTTATTATCATACTCTATTCGCTCTGGTCACAATCTCAAGAAGTTCAGTTCAGGTTATTTAAAAGAATTGCAAACTTTTTTTTTTTTTTTGCTAATCTCAAGCATTTAAAACCATAGCCTCATCACTCATAGCCTCATTCTCATCACTCCTGGATTAATTTCATTCAAATGCTGCTTGCATTTGTCAAAGTACAATTCAATTCAATTCATTTTTATTTGTTTAGCACTTTTACCAATGAACATTGTCTCAATGCAGCTTCACACAGATAAAAAGTATTTTCAAATGGATATCTAGAAATCACACATACTATTAAATATCTCAATGACATGTATAATTGGATTTCTGGTTTTTAAGTGGTTATGGGAAAAGGTGAGCTATTTTTAAAAATAAGTATGTACTTCATCTAATAACCAGATATGAACTGTTCTGTGTGTGTTGGGGAAGGATTATCATCTCAATATATCAGTATGTTGAGAATGTTGCCTGGGAAAGTTACTTCTCCCTTTTTCCTCATATAGAGCATCTCTCTCCACTTTGGCTTCACAAGTCACATTACCGCTCCCTGGGGTGTATATATATATATATATATATATATATATATATACACACGCACGCACGCACTCACACACGCACGCACACACACACACACACACACACACACACACACACACAGTTTCTTAAAAGTAAGTACACCCCTCACAATTCAGCAACCATTTTAATATCTTCTCGAAGGACAATACTATAGAAATGAAACTTACATATATTTTAGAGTAGTCAGTGTGCCACTTGTGTAGCAGCACAGATTTACTGTTTACTGTTATAGTGAGTACACCTTAAGACAACAGCTGATAACAGCTGTATGTATTTAATCATGCAAAGTCACGTTATATTATGTTTTTGTCTGCTTGACAGGACCATACACATTTTTTTATCTTGTATTAAAGCAGTTAAAATTTGGTGCTTTGTGTACAATTCTCCCATACTGACCACTGGATGTTCAACATGGCACCTCATGATAAAGAACTCTCTGAGGATTTGAGAATTAGAATTGTTGTTCTGGCCTAGGCTATAAGAAGATTGGAAACACCCTGAAACTGAGTTGCAGTACAGTGGCCAGGGTCATACAGAGGTTTTCAAAGACAGGTTCCACTCAAAACAGGCTTTGGAAAGGTTGATCAAAAAAGTTGGGCTATCATGCTGATGCAGAAGCTGACTTCTAAAAACAGATGCATGAGTGCTGGCAGCATTGCTTTTGAGGTTGCAGAAGCTGAAGGTCCGTTTGTCAGTGGTCAGACCATACGCCACACACTGCAACAAGCCGGTTTGCATGGCTGTTGTCCCAGAAGAAAGCCTCTTCTGAAGCTGGTTTACAAGAAAGCCCGCAAACGGTTTGCTGAAGACCTGTCCAAGAACATGAATTAGTACCAGTGAGTACTAAGAAAATTGCGTCTTGCCTACAGTCAAGCATGGTGGTGGAGCATTATGTTCTGGGCATGAGTGCTGCTGGTACTGGGGAGCTGCGGTTCATTGAGGGAAACATGGATTCCAACATGTACTGTAACATACTGAAGCGGAACATGATGCACTCCCTTCAGAAACCGCGGTTTTCCAACATAATAACGACCCCAAACACACAGTAGAGATGACACATGCCTTGCTAAGGAACCTGAAGGTGAATTTGATGGCGTGGCCAAGTATGTTTCCAAACCTGAACCCTATTGAGCACCTGTGGGGCATACTCAAGCAGAAGTTGGAAAAGCGTCTTGTGTCTAACACCCAGCAGCTCCACAACATCATTATGAGTGGAAAAAGATCCCAGCAACAACCTGTGCAGCTCTAGTGAATTGACTGCCCAGGGGGATTAAGGCAGTGCTAGATAACAATGGTGCTCACACAAAATATTCACAGTTTGGACACAGTTTTGACATTTTCACTTAAGTGTATCAAATCAATATTTGGTGTGACTGCCATTTGCCTGCATAAATTCTTCTAGGTAAACTTGCACACAGTTTTTGAAGGAACTGGGCAGGTAGGTTGTTCCAAACATCTATGTCAAATCCTGATATCTCTTCATGTGATCTCAGACAGACTCAATAATGGTTCAGTGTTCTGTGGGGGGCATAAACTGTTACTTCCAGGACGCTGTTCTTCTCTACACTGAAAAGAGTTCTTAATTATATTAGCTGTATGTTTGGGGTCATTGTATTTCTCAGCATTGAGGACAGCATTAATCCTGACCCAATCTTTAACTCCATTAGAAGACATGCAGCCCCAAACTTTCAAGAGCCCTTTCAATTAACAACTTGCCTTTTACTACAGACAAATATTTCAGATTTGAACTTGTTATACCAGAGGACTAACCACATGTGCATAACATGTTTTTGTGCATAGTTGAATCACTTAGCCTTGTGTCCATGCCTCGCTTTTTGGCTGCAATTCTTCCATGAAGACCACTTCTGGCCAGACTTCTCCGGACAGTAAATGGGTGAATCTGGGTGCTGCTGGTTTCCGCTACTTCTGCCAGTCAGACGGAAGTAAGCATAATGTGTTTTACATCTGCCGATCATTGCGTCTACGGTTATCAACATTGACCATTTCTTTGTGCTTTTCCAAAGTAGCTTGAACAGCACATCTTCAAACCCCACTCTCCAGCCTGGTAGAGACCTTGCTGATGCAATATAACAGTATAACCTTGTGTCTTGTTGCTGTGCTCAGTCTTGCCATTGTGCTACCTGTAACAAACTCACATTAGTAGCAGTACGTCACCCAGTGTCTAAGCATCCTACACAGCTATTTTTGGTTCAGTTAATGATTGGTTTCAGCATACATATGAAATTGATGATCATTAGCAAATGCTTGGTATCAGACATATTATATCATACATCTGACTCTGATCTTGCTCTGATCCTCTGAGATACACTTCAGAGTTTATTATTTTACAGAAGTCATATCATCAATAAACACCATTCAACTAGTTCCTTCGGCAGACATACACCGATAACTTTATGACCACCAATCAGGCATAACATTATGACCACCTGCCTAATATTGTGTTGCTTCCCCTTTTGCTGCCAAAACTGTCCTGACCCATCGAGCATTAACAACATTGGATCGAACCACATGGGCCAGCCATTGCTCCCCATGTTCATCAATGAACTTTGGCTGCCCATACCCTGTCACTGGTTCACCACTGTTCCTTCCAAGGACAACTTTCGATAGACACTGACCACTGCAGACCGGGAACATCCCACAAGAGTTGCAGTTTTTGATGACCCAGTCATCTAGCCATCACAATTTGGCCCTTGTCAAACTAGCTCAAATCCTTACGCTTGCCCATTTTTCCTGCTTCTAACACATCAAATTTAAGAATAAAATGTTTATTTGCTGACACATAACCACGTATTAACAGATGCCATAATGAACAGATAATCAGTGTTATTTACTCAAAAGTCACAATGTTATTAGTCATAATATTATGTCTGGTTGGTGTACATACCCATGCCCATGCCTTTACCATATTTTACATATGATGTGTTTTGGAACAAAAGCCTTAGACGTATTCTCCCTACACTTCTCTTCTTATCATTTTGATATAGAGTCTCATCCATGCTTGCAAGCTATCTTTATGATTGTATGGTACAGTATCTCACAAAAATTAGATCACATTTCAGGAACCCTTTTATTATATGTTCTCAAAAGACAATACAATAAAAATGAAACTTGGATATACTTTAAAGTAGTCAAAGTGCAGCTTGTATAGCAGTACAGATTTGCTGTCCTCTAAAAATAGCTCAACATACAGCCATTATTGTCTTAATAACTGATAACAAAAGTGAGAAAGTGAACATTTTAAAAGTATGTCCAGAGTGTCAATATTTTGTGTGAGCACCATTGTTATCTAGCACTGCCTTAATCCTCCTGGGCATGGAATTCACAAGAGCTGCACAGGTTGTTGCTGGGATCCTCTTCCACTCGTCCATAATGACTTGACGGAGCTGCTGGATGTTAGACACATGGTGCTTCTCCACCTTCTGCTTGATGATGCCCCACAGGTGCTCAATAGGGTTCAGGTCATACTTGACATACTTGGACAGACCATCACCATCACCTTCAGCTTTCTCAGCAAGGCAGTTGTCATCTTGTCATCTGCACCTGACGCACAGCAACTTCTTTGATGGACCCTTGCGAACCTTTGTATGACCCTGGCCACTGTACTGTAACTCACTTTCAGAGTGTTACTGATCTTCTTATAGTCTCGGCATCTTTGTGGAGAGCAACAATTCTAATTCTTATATCCTCAGAGAGTCTTTGTCATGAGGTGCCATGTTGAACATCCAGTGGTCAGTATGAGAGAATTGTACACAAAGCACCAAATTTTAACTGCTTTAACACAGCCATTAGGGTTGCATAAGCCAGTGCACTCTTAGTGCTGGTCCCAAGCCCAGATAAATGGGGAGGGTTGCGTTAGGAAGGGCATCCAGCGTAAAAAACATGCCAAATCGAACATGCGGATCACGAATACGAATGATCCGCTGTGGCGACCCCTAATGGGAGAAGCCGAAAGAAAGAAAGAAAGAAAGAAAGAAAGAAAGAAAGAAAGAAAGAAAGAAAGAAAGATAAAAAAAATTGTGTATGGTCTTGTCAAGCAGACAAAAATAAACATGATGAATAGGACATGTGACTTTGCATGATTAAAGAACATACAGCTGTTATTACTTAGGGTGTACTCACTTTTGTTGCCAGATTTTTTGACAATAATGGCTGTATGTTGAGTTCTTTTCAGAGGACAGTAAATCTGTACTGCTATACAAGCTGCACATTGACTACTCTAAAATATATGCAAGTTTCATTTCTTTAGTATTGTCCCTTGAGAAGATCTACTAAAATGGTTGCTGAAATGTGAGGGGTGTACTCACTTTTGTAAGATACTGTACGTGTAATTGGATCCACTATATATCTTGAAAAGAAGAAAACAGAGTTAACAACATTTATGTTAGACATTGATGTCTATTTACTATATTGGTAAAACAATTGTATTACCTCTTATTTGGCACAGACACAATGCAATGTGTTAATTATATAGACAATTACAATTATATAGCCTATATCTGGTAAGGGTAAACACACTAATTTGCATGTGTCTGTGTTTGCAAATGTGTTTGTTTGCATTTCTTTATTTGGGATTGATTCTATTCCATATTGTAGCTAATTTTTGAAGAAGTATTATAACCTCTACATTTACCTTATCTCAGTTAGCTTCCAGTGACCACCGTGACATCTCAACATCATTTTGGTACTAAAAAAATATCAAACTTGTTGTCTGCATCATTCTAACTTTGACTTATTCTGAAGAGCCCTCAGGTGTGTATCTGCTTATAGCAAACAGCTGCTGAGAAGCCCTTTCTCTTCCTATGCAAATCTAGCTCAGTTGCTATCAACACACCGCTTCTGGATTCTGCAGACTGATCTGCCCTGCTGGAAAAAAGCTGAGGGCTAAATTGATCACCTGAGAGGAATTTCATTTTTCCCTAAAAGAGTGGATGTCCATAGGGCTCTGTCCTGTCACACATGCTCTACACTTTAACACATATGACTGCATCAGCAAACAGAGCTCCAACAACCAACAGAAAGTTGACAATGATTAGAAACCATCATTAGAAGATGGGGGAAGTAAACTCTTCACTGAATGGTGTTGTGACTACAACCTCTCACTTAATTTTAGCAAATTCAAGGAACTAATTATTGACTTTAGAGTGCATGCCAGCTTCAAGTTTCTGTGTCCACATAGCTGAAGATCTCACCCTTCCTCTATAGGGTGAGTAGAGTCAACCTGCCACAATCACTACTTTGCAGCAAGTTTTAAAGGCCCCAAATTCTAATTGACTATGTCATTGTCTGGTATGACAGCTCCACTGCTGCTAAACACGGCCCTGTAAAAATTGATAAGAAGTTACCCAGTCCATCACTGAAGCTGCTCTTCCACATATTCAGGCCATTTACATAAAGAGAAGTCTGAGGACAACCAGCTTTTTTATGTAGAAAAAGGTACCAGAACATCTGAGACAGAACCACTAAATTGAAGAAAATTTTCTCTTCTTAGGTATGTTAAACTGGCCACAGCAGCAACCACCTGTCTTTAGACTATCTTTGTATATTGTCTTGCTTCAGAGATGATATATGATACTGTTTCTTAATACTGTACAACCCTTGCACTGATTAGCTGGGAATAATGTTAAATTAAATTAAATTAAAACAATAAAATATACACTCTAATAAACAGTAAATTGTATTTTACTGTTAATTTTGAATTATATTTTTGTCCATGTTAGATTTTGTGATAATTTTTATTATTTCACAGAATGGAAAATAATTTATATTTATCAAAAATATGGAAAGTAAAAAAAAATGCCTACATTATATACATTTTCATATAAAAAAGATTATTTCCAGCATTTGCCATATACAAGCAATTTCAGTAAAATAAAAATATTTTTTGTGATTATTATATTTAGATTATAAAACTTGTTTTTTTTTGTGTGTCTTATTAAGTTCAATTTAGGCTTCAGGCTATAAAAGGTTTTGTGTCTGTTTTGACCTTAGGTCAAAGACTTACTGACCCGTGTAATGTTTTAAAACCTGGTTACAGCTGCCTAGCCTTCCCTTGAGGATAATCACCCTGTATAGGGTCAGGAGACACCTAGGCTATCTATACTTTACATTCCACCTTCTCAGACTGACAACAATCTCTGGACCTTATAGTTTTCTTTGATGAGGTTCTTTGATGAAAAAAAAACCTAAATGCTTTTTTTTTTTTTTTTTCCTTCAGACTTAATTATTAATAGCACAGAACAAAAATTCATCATCTGAATACTAGACTGTGCCTTCTTAAACATCTGTTTTTTTCTGCTATTGAATCAAGAATATATATATATATATATATATATATATATATATATATATATATATATATATTTTTTTTTTTTTTTTTTTTTGTATACATCAGTGTTGGGCTGTGCATTTGGTACCTGGGCCTTCAGTGAGGACTTAATACTACCACTATCACATCGCAATTATAGAAACCATCAATAATATACAAAAACGCAATATAACAACACGTAGCATTACAGAGAGAGAGGCATTTCACATATGGAGGGTGAATACCATTTTTACTAAAGCAAGAAACCCAGTTAAGAAAACTCCAAACCTCTAAACTACCACCGCAACTGTGAACCTACATCATCTGGAGCAGTTCAGAATCAATATTTGTCTAATAACATGACAAAAACATTAAAATGTAAATAAAATACAACCTACTCACCAGAGATGCAGACTCATAATTTCACCGCTCCTCAGAGGCTGTAATCCCGTGGTACCGCTCGTATTCACTGGTCTGGAAGTGGTGAACAAACCCCTTCCCGGGCTGAGACAAGCTAGCTAGCTTCAGGAATGGCTGACCTCCTTACGATGTCTAGCTTTTCATGAAAATGAAAAAGTATGTCTGCGACCAAATCAATTTCTCTTCCTCTGTAGGTGTAAAAAAAAATCTTACTCAGATGTATTAATGTGTGTAGAGCTTCAGACGTGTTTTGCCCGTTGAACTTGGCTGTAACAGTTTCCCTCTGACCAAACAATCAGTAGACGGAAAAATGCTGACGCTTCTGGGCCAGTTAGCGGGCCCTGTAAGGCAAATATGAAATCTGTTAGGGTAAAGAAACAGGCGAGTTTGACAAGGGCCAAAGTATCTATCAAAAGTGGTCGAAGGAAGGAGCAGTGGTGAACCAGTGTCACAGGGTCATTGATGCACAAGGATAGCAAAGGATAGCACTTTTTACAATAGACATTGTCACAAAGCAGCTTCACACAGATAAAGCGGTAATGAGGTTATATAAAAGAATATGTACGTTTATTGCCTATTAGTTAGTTCCTTAAAATTGTTTATCCCTGATGAGCAAGCCAGTGGTGTGGTGACTGTGGCAAGGAAAAACTCCATGAGATGGTATGAGGAAGAAACCTTGAGAGGAACTAGACTCAAAAGGGAACCCATCCTCATCTAGATGGCACCGAATGTCCATTCATTGCAGTTACATTGTTGAAGTGTGCAGTAATAGGTGCATAAAAGCAGATCTATTCCTGCAACCTGTGGTCCTGAGCCACTGTAGTAGACTGTTGATTAATTACAGTCCGAATCAGTCCTTAAAATTCTTGACGTGGAACTATTCCTAGCTGCACAGAGTGGTCTCAATTGAAAAGGACTCCATTCATAAGTAGTCAGGATTACCCAGGCAAATCCAAAGAGAAGAAAGTTGTGAGAGAAAGACAGTTGTGAGAGAAAGAGAGAAAATAAAGATTGTTTAGCATTATTATTGTTTGTGTTTAAGGACACAATACAGTGTCATCAGGGTGTAAGGGGACTCTGTAGAGGAAAGATCTAAGACCTAAGGTAGGCCTACTGACCAAAGGCTTGACAAATAAATATGTTTTCAACCTCGACTTCAACACTCAGACTGTGTGCTGAGTCCTCAACACTAATTGCTCATCTGTCCCCAGGGAATCTAAAGAGTTTTTACCTACCGCTGCATCATCGAGAGCATGCAGAGTTAAGCCCTGCAAAGGCTGGTCAAAACCGCCCAACGCATCACTGGCACCCAACTACTTGTAATTGAGGCAAGTAGTTGCCAGTCATAAACTGTTTAACCTCCTTCCATCAAGAAGGAGATACAGGAACATATGCACCAGAATATGAAGGTTCAGGGACAGCATTTGTCCATCCACCATCACCCTACTGAACTCTACACTTTAGATCAATGTATAAACACTGTATATAACTTCTGTACAATTATACATACAATATACATATTGTAATTTTTTATACGGCTCATTCTCTACACACATTGTGACACATACATCTGCACTACAATTTTATTTGTGTGTATCTATATGCAAATGTTTCACTGCCACAGCCTTATAACCATTTACTTGTACTTTTCAACAATGTCTATGCATCTCTTTACTGCTATAGTCTTTATATTTATTCACTGTACATATATTTACATATATATTTACATGATGTACATATACTTACATATTTATCTGCACTTGTCAATTTGCACAATAGCTAAATAAAAGATATTGTGCAAAATAAAATAGCTAAATTTAGCTAAAATGCTAAACTGTATTTAGTTGCTGTATATCTGTACTATGCAATGACAGTAAAGATCTCTCTCTCTCTCTCTCTCTCTCTCTCTCTCTCTCTCATATAACTGTGCTTTGTTAGAGGAAGATCTGCCCTGAAATTTAATTGGGAGCCAATGTAGACTGATTAAAACAGGGGTGATGTGGTCATATTTTCTAGCTCTAGCAAGGACCCTTGCTGCTGCATTCTCAACTAACTAAAGCTTATTTATGCACTTACTAAAACATCAAGACAGTCAAGCGTTACAGTATTCTAATCTCGTTGTAACGAAAGTTACAAAAGTTAATGGAAAAACTAGTTTTTCTGCATCCTGAAATGACATCATATTTCTTATTTTAGCAATTTTTCTAAGGTGAAAGAAGACTATACTGGTAATGTAAGACTATACTGGTAGTCTCAAAGGAAAGACTCAGGTCAATAATCACACCAAGGTCTTTGACTGCTGTACACACTGAAACAGAAACACCATCCAGAGACGCTACGTAATCGGAAAGTTTACTTCTGATCCACTGTCTAATGTCCTTTACACACTCCCCAAAATTTTTAAACTGATTTCTGTCATCTATGCTGAGATATACAACTGTGTATCATCAGCATAGCAATCATATTTTATGCATTTGCATATTTCTTATATTTTTACTTGTGGTGCTGTGAACAGGAACTTCTTAAATGTGAATATGACATCAGTTTGCCATCTTTTTGTGATCCTTCAAACACAAGAGCATGAGCAGAAAGGCCTGTGTTAGTGTTCCTGTTCATCATAAATGTTTTGTTCAGTTGAATTCAGCGTTCTTTGCAAGTCACTTGAGATTTTCCAAAACATTTATGCAAGCCTCCATGTTCTTTGCTTTGTGTACAGAGGTACTGTGAGGTTTTTGGCTCCTGCATTCCTGTGAAAGAAATCTCAATAATACATCATGCAATTTAGTGTAATTGTTTGCCAAACATTCTCTGTATACCCGAGAAACACACATTTTCAGTGATGAATTAAATGTATGCAGTCAAATAAAATGTTCTCTATAAAATGACCACATAAAGTTCTTTGAAACCATTATAATTCCTTCTATCACACTCAGTTGCTTTGCTCCCTCCGATCCTCAAACACTGCTCAACTGGTCTCACTGTCTAACAGCCCAGCTTCAAAACTCTTTTCTGTTCTGGTTCCTACAGTAGATGGTGGAATTAACATTTACCCAATGTCCAAACAGATGAGTTCAAACCACATCTAAAGGCCGACTACTTCCAGATGTACATAAATGAAACTTCATTTATATACAGGTAGTCCTCGACTTACGAGTCTTAAAAAAAGAGTCTTAAAAGATACTTCTTTAAGACAATTAAAAGAGTTTTAAAGAATGGTGATCAGCATTTGGTAGTATACTGCAATTTGTTAATAATTTAACTAATTAGAGTGCATAATTTAGCAAAACAGATCAATATACAGTACTGTACAGTACAAACTTTCTTTCGGCTTCTCCCATTAGGGGTCGCCACAGCGGAATATCCGTATTCATGATGCCCTTCCTAACGCAACCCTCCCCATTTATTCAATATAACGTATATGTATGTGACACTTTTGTAAGTTGGTCTGGATAAACGCGTCTGCGAAATGGCATAAATGTAAATTTGGTCATAAATATAATGCACACCACAAAACATGAGCAAAAAATAAATGTACAGAAGGAAATCTCTAACACCGAATTTGGAGCAATGACTCAGCAGGTAGGCAGGTGATTGGGGATACTAATTTGATGACTTGACATAAGCATGGTTTTACTTACATAAAACTATATTATTTGTAAAGACCTATTTCACTGTGTTCTGCATCAGCTATATATGGTTGAAATGACAATAAAAGCTTCTTGACTTGACTTGAGATGCAACTGAATACCAGTGACTTTACTTATCGGTTACATTTATCATGATAATGTAATATTATGTGGATTGTTGTAAAGATAAAGAAAATGTGATTCCTATTTTCAAATAACAATAAAATATTCCTAATACAGACTGCTATTATGCTGTAATTATATGACATATTTGGTATATTGTAAACTTTCTGAACAGTAGTAAAACTCATGCTCAAGACTCACCCTCATACTGCTTAATCATCACTTCAGTCCAACTCTAAATTAAGTTTGCCTCTAACAATTTAGATCTTTATTGAGTTTCTAGACCATTTTCTTTCCTTAGAGTCCATCAATGAAACCGCATCTAGATTGGTTGAACATTTGCAACTGAAAGTAATCTCTTTGTAAATGTGTAGATCGGATATGGCACATAGTAGCATAGCATCAACCTTTCTATTTGTAGCACTAGAATTCATTCAATTACTCTAGATTATTGTAGTCTCTAATATTAATGATATTATGGTGCTCCACTCTATTCTTTCTCTTTGAATACCTTTATATTTGTATTTTTATGACTGAAATAACTACGATTAGTGGATGATTCGCTGTGGCGACCCCTAACGGGAGCAACCAAAAGAAGAGGAAGAAGAAGAAGAAGTAAGGTAGAGTGCACATACTACCTAACGTCTTCTTCTTTTCTTTTGACTGCTCCCTTTATGAGTCCCCACAGCGCATCATTCATCTCCATACCTGCCTGTCCTCTTCATCTGCCTCTTTCAAACCAACTATCTGCATGTCTTTCCTCACCACATTCATAAACCTCCTCCTTGCACTTCCTCTTTTCCTCCTTCCTGGTGGCTCCATCCTCAGCATTCTCCTACCGATATACCCCATGTCCCTCCTCTGCACATGTCCAAACCATCTCAATCTCGCCTCCCTCACCTTGTCTTCAAAACATCCTACACGTCCTACAAAACGTCCCTCCAATATACAAATTTCTAATTCTGTTCATCCTTGTCACTCCCAATTAAAATCTCAGCATCTTCAACTTTGCCACCTCCAGCTCCACCTCCTGTCTTTTTGTCAATGCAACTGTCTCTAAATAGTGTTGAAAATGTAAGGCCTTTGTTTATAATCTGTATTTCACATGGGCTCAACTGTCTAGGACCATGTTTAAACTCATAGAGAAGTTAATTTTTTTTGGAGAAAAGTCATTGTTATAAGAAGAAAATTCGGTGGAACATAACCAATATAAATTTTAAGTATAAAACCTCTATAAGGCTATGAGTAATATATCATAAAAATGTAAATAAATTATAATAATTAAAACATATGTAACAAAAATATTATCTATCATTGGTTACATATATACTCTCCTTAACTAACTAGTATTCTACTGCTAATACACATTGTCCCAAAGCAGCTTTACCAAATAAAATACATTATAAAAATCCATTTTAACATCATAGATTTGTAAAAGTTTTCCCACAAGTTGTCTCTGCCCAGATCTGTCTTTTACCTAAGAAAATCCTATTCACTAAAGACTTCACTAAACAAATTTAATTTAGACTTAAACACTACAACTGTGTCTTAATCCTTAACACTAATTGGAAAGCTGTTCCATAAAGGTTTCGGCTTTGTAAGAGAAAGTGCTGCCCCCTGCTGCAGTGCTTTATCTGTCAGCAGGAATATTTAATAATCAATGTGACATTGGATTGGGAGCCAATGTGTAGAGGATAAAATGGGTATAATGTGGTCATGTCTTCTTGTTCTCGTAAGCACTCTTGTTGCTGCATTCTGGGCTAATCTAGCCTTTCAAAGACAATAATATGAACAGTGGTGACAAAGGCTGCATTAAGGTCAAGGAACACAAGTAAGGAGGCCAGTAGCAGGTCATTTCTTGAATGGGAGGGGAAAAAATTGCTGATCTGATAGTTGTATCCACAGGGTTAATATTAAACTGTCTGACTTTTTAATTAAAGGTCTTGATTTTTAGCCTGATATATATGATCCCAGCCATTAGGGTTGCACAAGCCAGAGCACTCTTAGTGCCGGTCCCAAGCCCGGATAAATGGGGAGGGTTGCATTAGGAACATGTGCAAAACATGTGCCAAATCAAACATGCGGATCATGAATACGGATGATCTGCTGTGGCGACCGCTAATGGGAGAAGCCGAAAGAAAGACAGTTATATATGATCCATTATTTAATGCTATTTTGTGGATACTTATTCATTTAATGTTTTAAGTATCTTAGTAAATGAAACAAATACAGTCATATACAACAGAAAACACCATTCCAGTCCCATGCAGAAATGAATAGTCAGTGGAGCCTTAGAAGCCTGAGTGGCTCGGATGTCATGAATGTGTGGAATGTTTTTATTCTGAATGTAAAAATTACCCCATACTGATCCAGTCATAGCACAAGTTTCTTTTTTTGCTTTTAACCATCACACTGGATACATATCCCTATATAAGTTCATAATCACACTCTTGCTATCACCCAAATGAGGATGGGTTCCCCTTTTGAGTCTGATTCCTCGCAAGGTTTTTTTCTCATACCAGTTTTTCCTTGCCACAGGCTGCTCATCAGAGATTAACACACATAATTCCCTTATATTAACATATTTTGTTCTATAATTCATACGTTTTGTATAGCTGCTTTGAGACAATGTCCATTGTAAAAAGTGCTCTGGAATCATCTATATAGATAACTGAACAGAATATCTGATAGAAAACTGGGGTTTTGATAGCACCTTGAAAATATAATGCCTGTCTTTGCTCCATGCTGAGGGCTTGACCTCTGATACAGGACTAATCAAGTCTGGTATCTTTCCATATAATGTTCTGTAGTAGTGTTTATCTTAGGACGAAATCAAATGAGTCTGCTGATGAAAGAACTTCACACTAACAGTATACTGTGTGTTTTTTCTTCATTTTCTTCACAAAAAGGGGCTTTGGAAGTAGAGTTTCTGTGTTTTATTTCCACCAGGCTGGAAACAGCACTTTGAAGTTTCAAGGACTTTTGAAGTTTGTGGTAAACAGCAGCTCAAAGAAATGTTTTAAAGATAGTATCAGTTCTGCAAATATAAAAAAAAGTCCCTCACACCCCCTCTGGTTTTGATTTCCTGCAGGTTCATTTTTGCAATATACTATTTACTCTGCAAGTGCAAGCTGAGCCTTCGACCTAAGAACCAGTTAAAGAAGTCACAAGTCTGGTTTATGCTATGATACATTTCTGCTTCACAGCTTCATGATCCCCACATACTTGTAATATATATGTGATTTAATAAATATGTGCTGTACTTACTGTAGAAAGTAACTGTTAGAGTTTAGTAAAAATACTACTTCTAAAATTGAGATTTTTGCAAATGTACATCTTTCCATTTAGTATTTTTTTTTACCTGAATCATATTTAATTGAAAAACACACCGATCAGGCATAACATTACGATCACCTGTATAACACCAAATATTGTGTTGGTCCACCTTTTGCACACGGGCCAATGACTCCACGTACATTAATGAGCCTTGGCCAGAGGTGGCAAAAGTACACACATGCATACATTGCATGCGCATTAAGTAGAAGTATAGATACTCATGTTTTAAAATACTCTAGTAAAAGTTGAAGTACTGACTATACCTTTTTACTTGAGTTAAAGTAAAGACGTTTGGTCTCTGCCAGGTACTTAATTAAGAAGTAGCCATCACTACATGTTTTAGTGTCACGCTGGTAACTGGCAACTTAATCGCACATTTTTATCTGTTCTAAATGTATCTTAAATTTATACTTTTTTCAAGGTTTTAATAATCTAATCAACATGGGCATGGAAAAATATGGATGCTATCTATATTTATTATTAGTGAAACAATAGTCAACATTCATGTTGAGTGCATGATGAGAAAATATGCTTGTAAATGTTTTAAAGTAATTATGGTGTTTTAAATTACGTAAATCATCAGGACACAAAAAATAACTTTTGCTATGTTTCCACACAGACGGCTTTAATTGCCGGATGTGTGCATCATGGCGCATTTTGGTGCATTGGACATTGTGAATAAATGTGTGTGCTTTGAAGGTTTTGCCTCTTTTATATTAATTTTTTTATATTTACATATAGAGTGTCTTACAAAAGTGAGTACACCCCTCATATTTCAGCATCCATTTTAGAATATTGAGTATCTTCTGAAGGGACAATACTATAGAAATGAAACTTGGATATATATTTTAGAGTAGTCAGTGTGCAGCTTGTATAGCAGTACAGATTAACTGTCCTCTGAAAGTCAACATACCGCCATTATTGTCTAAATAGCTGGCAACAAAGTGAGTACACCCTAAGTGATAACAGCTGTATGTCGCTTAACCATGCAAAGCCACATGTCTTATTTATCATGTTTATATTTTTGTCTACTTGAAAGGACCATACAAATCCGTGTATCTTTTGTGTATTTGTGTATACCAGAAGCAGAAAGTTCACTTGTCAGTGCTCAGGCAATACGCCGCACACTGCAACAAGTTGGTTTGCATGGCCATCGTCCCAGAAGGAAGCTCAAAAACAGTTTGCTGAAGACAACCTGTCCAAGTGCATGACTTACCGGAACAATGTCCTGTTGTACAGCATGTGTAGTGATGCCCTAGTGAGAAGTACTAAGAAGATTGCGTCTTGCCTACAGTCAAGCATGGTGGTGGTAGCATCATGGTCTGGGGCTGCATAAGTGCTGCTGGTACTGGGAGCTGTGGTTCATTGAGGGAAACATGTACTGTACATGTATTGAGTCCAACGTGTACTGTGACATTCTGAAGCAGAACATGATGCCCTACCTTCAGAAACTGGGCCGAACGGCAGTTTTCCGCCAAATTGACAAATACCTTGAGAAAGCTGAAGGTGATAAAGTGGCCAAGTATGTCTCCAGACCTGAACCCTATTAAGCACCTGTGGGGCATCCACAAGCAGAAGGTGGAGAAGTGCCATGTGTCTAACATCCAGCAGCTCTGTGATGTCATTATGGAAGCGTGGAAGAGGATTTATATTAACAGTTATATAAATTATATATAAATATTGTGCATAAAAACACTAATTTTTAAGAATGAACTTTAACACCTATTTTTTTTTGCAGATGTCAGTCAGTTAAGTGTGAGTGGAACACCGTCTGACTGTGGATTGGCAGAGTAAATAGCATTGAAACTAGCAAGAGCCTTGAAGACCTAAACTGAGCTTCTGCAGTTAAGGTTGTATTTAATTATTTTTATGGGAGAATAAGCTAGCAGAAAACGTTTGCTATTTTTTAAATAAATGTAATTTCCACCATTTTATTTCATTCTTTTGTTCAGCATCACTAATTTTATTCTTTCTTCTCTTCTTATGTTTTTATTCTTTAGTAATAAAGTTTTAAAACATTGAAAAAAGTATAGAAAGCATTATGAATCTATATTTATACTTGATAATAATTACATCAGAGAAATCTTACTGTGAATGTGACTGATTTTCGCTTTAAACATGATAAACCCTCACACCTTGTCTGCTCTGCAGTTACAACAATTCCATCTGTGACCTTGGTCTGTGTAACTTAACACCTAGTGTTTCTAGAGACAAACACCATAAATGAGCATAAAAACAACACATGGACATAACATTTACAAAAAAAAAAAATTTTTAGATTTGACAATATTAAAAAACAAAAAATCTAATCAATTTTTTATATTTGATTGGCATTTCATTGATGTAGATTGTCTTTTAATGCTGTGATGTTCTGCATGATCTGAAATACACTGTAGTGTTTCACCATTCATTGTGAATTTGTCATTTATTGAAGATGATTTTGAGCAGCCTTTTGAGGATTAGCCATTAAAGACCACAGAACTACTATAACCACTGCACATAAACACATTTAGAAATGAAGGTGACTATCATTACATGTAATTTTTCTGCATGATGTGTAGAAATATAGCCACCTTCTCATTAATGCTTAACTCAGTGGTGAGTTCAGCCTTCAACTTAAGGTTCTGTTGATTTTGGCTGTGTTTCTTTTGGGTTTCCTTACATACTGCAGTGTCTGGAATGAAGAAGATTATAGTTTGCGGCTACTGTACATCAACCAACTCGAAAAATGATGTGTATGAAAAATGACCTGCAAAGGAGGTAGAAGTGTAAAGTACTGTTTGAAGAAACGATTCGTTCCAGACAATGTTGAGTTGTGGAATGCCTCCCATTATCTTCATCTGTGATCCCTGAGCTACATAGAGAGGAACGCCCAGCATGCCTATTGGCTCTGGGCTGCTCATTTATACTGTGTGAAGGTTTTTTGGAGTTGGAGGGCTCACTGCAGCACTGCTCAGGAGCACCAAGTCAGAGCTGCTTGACAGGTGCTCACTGCAAGGCACTTTGAGTGACAGTAAGTGATTCTTGTACTCAAGCAGACTGAAAGGACATTCAGATTTAGAGAAATAACTACAATGGTATGGCATTTTTTTTACAATAGATTTTTGCTACAGTGGATAGGGAAATTACTTTTTTAATGATGCAATTATTTTGGCACCAGCCAAAATTTTCAGTACGAATGTGAATGCATGAATAATATGCTTTATATGCTTTACACTGTTTACATGCTATTTATCAAAATGTATATGACATTGTGATTTGTCGAAAGCTAATTTATGTTCTTTTGCTAAATTAGATTTTATCTAAAATAATTTGTACTACATTCAAATATGACCCAAATCATTTTATAGTTATGCTGTATTTAAAATATTTTTTAACACCAACTAAAGAAACTTTCACTTAAATCTTTTTTTTTTTTTTTTCTGTAGAATATTCTGCTAGATGCAGAATATTAGCTTGTTGGTTTTGCATGAGGCGGTCTGATTTTACACCAGTTAATTTCCTTTCTGGTTGCTAAATAAATAAACAAACAAATAAATAAAGAGGTTAAAACTAATTGTGGTAACATCAAGAATGCAATATCATATTCTCAGCTCTGAGGAAATTCTAATAGAGCACTATAGTGTTAAGCTAACTGCATGATTTGGGGTTCTGTAACTTCATCACGGAATTCTGTGGTTAGGTCCATTTGAAGGGAATATGATGTAGCAACTCATACACTAGCAAAATTGCTTTCAGCTCTTGCCACAGACCGGAGAGGAAATGCACCAGTGTAAAAAAAGTTCTGCTGCTTTTAAAAGGCCTAGCAGCATTTTCCCAGACCACCAAGACCCCCATCTTGCTGAACAGAAGGACTGTTTGTAGGACTAGGTCTGTTTAAAAAGCAAAAGTTTGATGCTTCACATATTTCAAGTGACAAGGGGGACATGCATAATAGGTTTCCGACTCTCATCTCTTCTGCTGATTATCGCTCTTGATCCACCCTTAGACTTATCAAAGACTATTAAAGTCTATTCTGGTGGTGATTTTAATCTTTTATTTTATTGAATTCTATGAGAGTTTGTGCTGTGTAGAGTTACATCAAAATAGAGTCTCTGGACATTTAATTATCTGATATCTCCACTGACCTTGTCTTGTAGGTGTTAACTTGCACACTGACTTTGTCTTACATAGGGTTTCATATTTCACAGCTTGTTGACATGTGTGAGACTGAAGTGTAATTATTCAGGGATGGAATGTGGTCTATATGCAGCTCTCCAGTGGCTCTGACCCTGAAAGAAGCCTAAGACCATTGTGGGCAAATTACAAGTGCAGGCACCAACAAAGCAACCTTTCTCAAAAGAAATGTATCCAGCTTTGCTGAACTCATGCTCTGTGTCCTTAGTGCACTCAGTCAGCGTAGAAGACAAAATAAGTAAATTACAACTGAGGGTGCCAGTATAGTGACCTGAGTATGGGCAACTGTTTCTATTATGATTTTAAGACCATTTTAAGACCATTTTTAGAAAGATCATGAACAGCTTTTGGGCTAGTCATTGCCAATGAATCTCAGCTAGTCTTTTGTCGATCAGTGGAGACTGAGAGAAACTGGTAGGTCTTCTGTGGTCCTTTTGTAGAAAAAAAAAATTATGGCTGGTTTGCTACAGAGAGTAAACAAAAAGCAATTATGTTGATTGGACTTTGTGAGTTCCGTTGTGCAGATGAGGATGCAAAAACTCCAGACTACAATCTATGCAATTCAATCTACTCAGTTGTGTACACCTCCACTCCATTCTCAATTCCAGCTGTAATAATTTGAAACAGTACTAGAGACCTTTCTTTATTTGAAATACAGTAAAATTCATCAGAGAGATTTAATGTTTAATTGTGGAATTGTCATATTGGTGAACATTGTCTCCAAATAGTTTGAATATTCATTAATCCTGAGAAAAATTAAGGAAAATATGCTAGAAATTACAGTGAAATCTTTTTGAAAATCAATATAAAAAAAAATATATATATATAT
>JAAIIK010000072.1:3861851-3874774 GCA_014706435.1 Silurus glanis | reverse complement strand
AATATACAGATGAATATATATGTACTATGAATATAATATACAGATGAATATATATTTACTATGAACAATACTATACAGATAGTTAATATGTACTATGAACATGATTTACAGATGCCTTTTACTATAAACTGAGATTTACAGAGGATGTGAACGGTGAACATAATATAATACTATTACTATAAACAGAAAACGGGTATATGTACAATGGTAATAAGGTAATGGGGAGCAGCAATACAAAGAGAGCAGTGTGCAAATGAGCAAAGTTTTGTGTAAACAGTCCATTAGTTCAATAACAAGGTGTAAGGTGAGAAATGAGCAAGTGTCCAAGTGAGCATAAGTTTTTGTGTGGACAGTCCATTAGCGAAATAATGAAGTGTGAGGTGTGGGGGGAAATGTAGTAGTGTATCAGCAAGGGGCAGAGTTCAGTAAAGAGACAGCTCTAGGAAAAAAGCTTTTCTTTAGTCGGCTGGTCCTGGTCCTGAGGCACCTGAAATGCCTGCCGGAGGGCAGAAGAGAGAACAGTCTATGGACGGGATGAGAGGAGTCCTTAAGAATGCTGCGAGCTTGATGCAGACAGCGTTTCTTTTGGATGTCTACCATGGCTGGGAGTGGAGTCCCTGTGATGCGCTGGGCAGTTTTCACCACCCGCTGCTGTGCCTTGCGCTCTGCAACAGAGCAGCTCCCATACCAGACTGTTACACAGCTGGTCAGGATGCTTTCTACTGCGCAGCGGTAGAAGTTCACCAGGATATCCTAGGAGAGCTGATTTTCTTTAGTGTCCTCAGGAAAAAGAGGCGCTGGTGAGCCTTCTTGACCATGCTGGAGGTGTTGATAGTCCAGGACAGGTCCGCCGAGATGTGGCTCCCCAGGAACTTGAAACTGGAGACGCGCTTAACAGCCATCCCATTGATGCCTCTTGACTCTTTCCTGAAGTCCACAATGAGCTTCTTTGTCTTGGAGGTGTTAAGGAGCAGGTTATTGTTGTTGCACCATGTGGCTAGGTGCTGGATCTCCTCCCTGTAGGCCAGGGGTGTCAAACTCATTTTCACCGAGGGCCACATCAGCATAATGGCTGTCCTCAAAGGGCCAGATGTAACTTATAAATGTAACTAAATGTAATCGAATGTAATGTAAAATAAATGTAACTACTCCTTAATGTTAAATAACTCATTATTTATTATAACTTATTCAAGTGACAATTACAGTTGCATAGAAAACATATGTTTGCTTGTTGCGCTAACATAAATCCTTTTAAATTTTGTCAGCTTATGAAAACCCACATAACTCCATTAATGAAGGATCAAACTGTCCAAGTGAATAAAGAAAAATAACATAAAACTGAGCTGCAAAGAACATGTATGACACATGTAGCATTTTACAAAAAAAGGCTGCACACAGCCTTGCATCCAACTGATGGTTTGATGACAACAATTTGTCTGCATACACACATAAGACCTGCAAACATTAAATAATTACAACAGCAGCTACACATAAATAATATGTAATCAACTAAAAATACCAAAATAAAGGTTGACTCAGTTCACAACTATATTGGTCAAGTTTTTCGGCTAGTCTTTGATGAGGAGATGCTGCCTGTCCTTGAACACACCAAGTGGATTCTCTCTCTACTATCGATTGATCATGTTCTGAAAATGATAAACACAAAACAAAATGCAAGCACAATCATTAAATTGCACACAGTTTAACTGTTCTTCTTCTTGGTTGAATTACATTTTATTATATTTTAATTAAGTTTTTAAAAAAATGCTTACCTGTGTGTTTTCTGACCAGATGTCTGACACCGTTTTCCCGTTGCCAGTGTGTCAATGTCTGGTTTTAGGTCCTGTGCTGAGGCAATGCGTAGAACAGCATGGAGGTTGTCATCCGTGAGGCGTGATCTGTGCTTGTTTTTGTTCAGATTCATTATGGAAAAAAACTGTTCGCACAGATAGGTGCTCCCAAACATGGACAGAACACGGGCAGCATGAAGTCGAAGCTGTGGCATCAAACCAGGAGGCAGCAGACGGTAAAAGTCCT
Source organism: Silurus glanis (assembly GCA_014706435.1). Lineage (NCBI taxonomy): Eukaryota > Metazoa > Chordata > Actinopteri > Siluriformes > Siluridae > Silurus > Silurus glanis. The sequence continues at coordinate 3,872,737 of JAAIIK010000072.1, read as the reverse complement.
GGATTGCAGCATCCTGGAACTTTGCTCTCAGGCCACTGTCGCTTTGAAGCTCAATTAGCTCCATCTGAAGGTGTTGGGGTGCAGTGCAGACATCGGTGGTGAAAGGATTGGCAAAGATGTCAAAGCCAGACTGTTGTGCTCTGAAGTCAGAGAAGCGCCGATCAAACTCAGTCTTTAACCAGCTCAGTTTGGTAGCCAACTGAGCACATGAAAAAGTCTCGGGAAATGAGGCTGACATGCTTTGACAAACAGGAAAGTGGACAAGATTGTCCTGTTTCACTTGCCACATCCATAAGTCCAATTTACGCTGGAAAGCCGTGATCGTGTCGGACATCTGCTTGATGACTTGTTTGCGTCCCTGCAGCTTCTGATTCAGCTGGGCGAGATGGTCGGTTATGTCACACAACACAGCAAAGTCACACATCCACTTTGGATCTGATAGTTCAGACATGAGTTTTCCTTTACTCTGCATAAAAAGAGCAATGTCTTCCCTGAGCTCAAAAAATCGCTTGAGGACTTTGCTCCTACTCAGCCACCGCACTTCTGTATGGTACAGCACATCCCCGTGTTCCGAGCCCATCTCCAGCAAAAACTGCTGGAACTGACGGTGATTCAGGCCACGCGCCCGAATGAAGTTCACTGTTTTCATGACTGTGGTCACAATGTCCTCCATCCCCAGCACCTTCCCACACAAAGCTTCTTGATGGATAATGCAATGATACGTTATCAGAGGCGTGTGACAGTTCATTTTTTGCATTTTCCCCTTCATTAGTCCAACCAAGCCCACTTTTCCTCCACACATTGCCGGTGCACCGTCTGTAGTTAATCCTACCAAGTTTTCCCACTGCAATGCATTTTTACTTACGGACTTCTCCACCGCATCAAAAATGTCCTGTCCTGTCGTGGTCCCATGCATTGCAGCCACATCCAACAGCTCCTCAGTGATAGAGAGGTCCGACTTTACGCCTCTAATAAAAATTGATAACTGCGCTGTGTCCGTGTTATCTGTGCTTTCATCAACAGCTAATGAAAAAGCTGTGTAGCTGCGTGTCTCCTCGGCCAGCTGTGTTGTAAGATTTTCTGCTAGTTCCTTCACTCGGTCGGCGATGGTGTTTCTTGATAAACTGACATTTTTAAAAGTCTGTAACTGGTCGGGACACACCTGCTCACAGACCTTCAGCATGCACTGCTTCAAAAACGCTCCCTCTGAAAAAGACTTGGAAGCGTGGGCGATTTCTTCAGCCACAATGAAGCTAGCTTTCACCGCGGCCTCGTTTTTGGCTGTGGATTTCATGAACAAACTCTGCTGCGACCGCAGTTTGCCTTTTAATTCTTGGGCAATTTGTTGCTTTTCTTGAAGGCTAGCTTTAGCGTACTTAGCTCCGTGTTTGGTGTCAAAATGTCGACGCAGATTGTACTCTTTGACAACCGACACCGCCTCGTAACACAAAAGACATACCGGTCTTTCTCCTTGAAGCACAAACAAGTATTCGCCTTCCCATCTTTCTTGAAACAGTCTTCCGTCTGCATCAACTTTTCTCTTTCTGGACATTTTGGGATCATTATTTATATCTCAATTCCACTCGTTGGCATGGACACTGCCGCGGCTAGCGTAGTCGAAAGGCATTGTGGGAAATGTCAATTTATTTTTTGCTATTTATTTTTAGACACTCAAAACTTTTAAGCTCTCGCGGGCCACATAAAATGACATGGCGGGCCACATCTGGCCCGCGGGCCTTGAGTTTGACACATGTGCTGTAGGCAGTCTCATCATTGTTGGTGATGAGACCGATCACGGTAGTGTCATCTGCAAACTTGATGATGGAGTTAGATCCATTCACAGGCCTGCAGTCGGAGGTGAAGAGGGAGTAGAGGAAGGGGCTCAGCACACAGCCCTGTGGTACATCAGTGTTGAGTGTGATGGTGTTCTAGCAGATAGAGCCAGATCAAACTTGCTGGGGTCTGTTGGTCAGAAAGTCCATGATCCAGTTGCAGGTGGAAGTGTTAATGCCCAGATCTGCAAGTTTGGCTATTAACTTGGATGGGATGATGGTATTAGGATTATACACAGAGTATACTTTTTTTTTTTTTCGGTGAAGGGGGTGTGTGTTCCTAGGAAGAAGCAATGCTATTAAATATTAGCTACTCTGATCATGTTTTGTTGTATTGTGTTGTATTGTGCTGTGTTGTATTAGGCCTGGAGAAAATTCATGCACTGACCAACACAAGCACAAAATATGAAGTACGCTTTGATCTGGGCCTGGGAAGTGAACGCGCTTACGCTGTCTATAATGACTTCAAAGTAGGATCAGCCAAGCAGAAATTTAAGCTCATTATTGGTAATTACAGAGGAAATGCAGGTAGGTGAACAAATGCAGCCAGATAATAAATAAACACTAAAGTATTTTATATCTGCTGTTATATACTTAATATAATTATATACTACACTTGCTAATAATCTTTTTTGTCATAGGTGATGCTATGACCTACCACCAGGGCAGATCTTTTACTACTATAGACTCAGACAATGATATTGCCCTGGGTAATTGTGCCTTCACACACCGTGGAGCCTGGTGGTACAAAAATTGCCACTTAGCCAACTTAAATGGCAAATTTGAGGACAACAGACATAGCATGGTAAGTTTTACTATTAGTTAGAATATTTTTCAAATACATAGAAGTGTTTTATGTTAGAAAGTTTGCAGTCTTTGCAGTTTATTTTGTGTGGTCTGTTTTAATGAGAGTTGGTTGAAAATCTGAAGTCCACTCATATTTGGTCATTTTAATCTTCTCTGCATATAATCACACATGCAGGCTGATGACCAACAGAGGGCACTGTCAATACAGTAATGCCTGCATAACTGTAGCGTTAAAATGCGATTGTGATAATATGGCAAACAAACAAATGTTTGGTTAAACAAAATCTGTTAGGTTATACCCTGATCACTTTCCCTAAAGCTGGTGAATTGAATAGCATGCTTTGGGGCATGATAATTGCTCACACCAGGAGTTGAGTATTCTTGATTTCTGTGTAGGAACATTTGTGCCCTGAATGTTTTTTTTTCTACAGACCCTGTGGTAATCGTGGTGATTGTTAAGAATCATGCTATTACAGCTAATTGTCCAGGATATAACACAAAAATAATTGTCAATTAGCCATTCACAACAGATGCATTATTTAGTTGAGAAATAAGTAAGCATGTGTCCATGATGATTACTGTCTTTTAATGGAATTTGAAAATGGCCTAAATTTTAATTTCTCCTATACCTTTACCACTAGGGTGTAAACTGGGAGCCATGGAAGGGCCACCTCATGTCACTGGATTTTACAGAGATTAAGATCCGTCCAGTGAATACAGCTAGCCGGAAGAAGAGATCACTGAAAAGAAAAGTAGCTGCCTAATGATTAATACACTGCATAGCGAAAAAAAGTAGAAATTCTGATTAATCATAATATCGTATATTATCTCATTTAAAGTTATATGGGTGACAACTGACCTTTACAGATTACAGATATTGAAAAAGATACAAATATAGTTATAACTGAATAGCTTTATCTTACAGAAATGTCCAGATGTTAAATATAAATAAATACATTTTATATATATATTGGAATTGAATGTTGATGAACAGCTGTGGTACAGGTGGCTAGTTTCTCAAGTGTTAAGTGATATGACCACAATGATTCATTCAAATTGATTCAAAAGATATATAAACTGTAAATTAGCTATATCAGTTCAAACATATTTAGTTTATTTTATTACCATTTTCATGGTTTTCATTGTTCATTTTTAAATATTTCCAGTGTTCATAATTCCAGATTGTGTAGAATAGTGTGGAAAGTTTTTTTTTATTTACTTTAATGATTGCCCTTAAATGTTTGGTCTGAATGCTGCATGGTATGTATAAGAGTTTGAATGTGTACTGTAGGGCGATACTTTAAAGATCTCACAGAAATAAATGTTTTTATGATAAAACAGTTGGGTATTTTCTTTATTATAATGATGTATCTGCAATGATGTGTGTTTAACAATAAATGCCTTAAAACAATATTAACACAATATTTTGAAATAGTAAATCTAACTAAAACAGCCAAAAGCAATGCTTAAGATGATTACTTATTTGGAATAGGTTTTATGTCTTCTATGTTTTATGTAATATGCAGGTACCATGTAGTTTGCACACTTGCATTCACTTGAATTTAGGCCAAGTGAAGTGTTTATGAAAAGAGCTGAAATTTTGTTGTTGTTGTTTACTCCTGTAGCAATGAAGTATCTACACCAGGGGTGTCCAAACTTTTTGCAGAGAGGGCCAGATTTGGTCAGATGAAAGTGTATGGGGGCCGACCATTCGGCCTGACATTCCTCGAACCATTACCATTGTAAATTAACTTGTAAATATGTAACTATATGACTTTGCTGTCTGCAGATAGGTTGATATTGCAAATGAGAATCTGTTGTCAATTGCATTACCAGGATGGTTAAAGATTTTAATAATGATAAATGAAATACAAATGAACGATTTTATGAAAGTTGATTTTGTTTTAAAAAATCACAAATCAGTGCATTTTGACAAAGAATAGTAAGTCAAATCAGATAGCAGAAATTTGACAAAAATGTGGTCTGATCCACAAAAAATCATTTCACCGAGACTTTGGAGTTTATTCTCATCAGAATAAAAAAAAAATACCTGCATTAATGAGAAGGGTGATATTGGTGTTTTGACTGCAGTAAACAGGCCAGGTCAGGCTCAAAAGCAATGGTTTTGATGCGCAAGATGTCACGCAGGTGAGAGTCACTTAGTCTTGTCCTCATGCGGTTCTTGTTAATGTTCATAACCGAGAACGTCTTCTCGCACAAGTATGTCGAGCCAAACAAGCTCAGCATTTTCTTCGCAAATGTCCGAATCTCTTGGAACCTGTCTTTGTCCAGCTGGCGGTAAAAGTTGACGAGAGGGAGTTGTTGGTAGTGATTGTGACACTGCGCGTCACACTGCAGCTCAATAAGCTCCAGTTGCAGGTGGTCTGGAGCGTCAGCAGCATCCACGAAAAAAAGGGGAGGAAAAAAGTATTATCTCCTTTTCAATAGCTGCAAAATCCCTGAAACGCTGCTGAAACTCCTCATTCAGAGATGAAATGCTTTCCGCATACCTCCTAATTTGCGCACGAATATTGTTCTCTGGAAAACTGGTCGTAATTTCCTGCAGTGATGGGAAATGTGTGGTATTGGGCCGCGTTTGTGTCAAGTGGCTTTGGAAAAGTAGTAGCTTTGTCCCGAAAGTTTTAATGTAGGAATACAGTTGGCTTACCACGGCATTTTGCCCCTGAAGGCTCATGTTCAGCGCGTTCAGATGTCGTGTTATGTCAACTAAAAATCCAAAATCAGCCAGCCAAACAGGATCAGAGATTTCCGGCATCGGTTGTCCCTTTTGTGTCAGGAATTGTCCGATCTCATTTCTGAGGGAGTAGACTCGCTGAAGTGCAGAACCCCGACTGAGCCATCTTATGTCATTGTGATACACAACATCTCCATATTCAGCGTGGATTTCGAGGAGAAACTGCTGAAACTGTCGGTGGCACAGGGCTCTGGAGCGAATGTAATTAATAGCCTTTTTCACGGGTTTCATAACGTGATCATATTTCAGATGTTTGGCACACAGAACTTGCTGGTGAATGATACAGTGGAGTTTTATGGCTTTGCCTCCTTCTTCGCTGACTTTTTTGCAGATTAGCGTTGATAGCCCACTTTGCTCACCAACCATGGCAGGTGCGCCGTCCGTAATAATCCCAGTGATTTTATTCCATTGTAGTTTCATGTCATCTACGGCAGAACAAACAGAAGCAAACAAATCGATCCCTCTCGTTTGATCCTTAAGGCTCTGAAAGTCAAGAAGCTCTTCACCCACGTTCATGTCATTGTCCACTCCTCTCAAAAAAATCAGTAACTGAGCGGTGTCAGACGCATCCGTGCGTTCGTCGCAGGCTAACGAAAAAAAGTCAAACTCCATTCCCTTTGCCTCTAACTGTCTCTTGATATCAGCTGAAATTTCTTCAATCCTCCGTGCAACAGTGCTATGACCCAGGCTAACATTGGCAAATTCTTGCTTTTTTTCAGGACAAATTTTCTCCACCATTTGCATCACACAGTCTTTAACAAATTCCCCCTCGGTAAAAGGTTTGCAGTGCTTAGCAATCAGCATTGCCACCTCGTAACTCGCCTTTGTAGAATTTTCATTTGAGTCACGGGCTCTTGTGAAAAAACTCTGCTGTGCTATCAAAGCAGCTTCCAGTTGCTTCAGTTTTTCAGTTTGCTCGCCGTTAGCTTGTTGTAGTTAGCATGTTTCGTCTGGTAGTGCCTCTTAATATTAAACTCTTTGAAAACAGCCACAGTCTCTTGGCAAATAAGGCAGACACAGTTGTTTCGTATTTCAGTGAAAAAGTACTCCGATTTCCGCTTGTCGTGGAAACGGCGGCCCTCGTTGTCAACTTTCCTCTTTTTACTGTTTTTCGCTCCAGTCGCCATTTCAGAAATGCATTAAAAAATACCAATACCACAGGGGTGAAAGTTCACACAGGACTCGCGTTATGAGGGCGAAATATAAAATTGCGCTTTGTGTGTTGTTTACTGTGGGAAACTGCTGGCGGGCCACATATTATTGATTTTATGACACGAGGCTTCGGGCCGGTCTAAATTTAGACACGGGCCGGATTTGGCCCGCGGGCCGGACTTTGGGCATGTCTGATCTACACAGTACTAAAACCAGCAATCAAACTTTAACACAATACCCAATGCCCAGTTATAGTTTTTGAACTTTGTACCTTTATGTAAATGCTTACTATAGTACAGATATGACATTAGCAAAGTACAGATGAAGACCACATGGTGATATTTGGAACAGATTCTAAATTGCAGTGGTGGGCTGAGCATTTCACACCTAGGCCTTCAGTGGTGTCCTCCCTAAATCAGTCCACCTCTGAATACCGTCATTATGCTGGCTATAAAAACAAACATCAATATTATACAGAAACACAGTATTACAGAGTGCTGCATCACAGACAGGAATCTCATTCAGCAAGAATAAATGCAAATTTTAAAGCTGGAAACCCAATTAACACAAGTCTCCTGTTTTGGCTGACCTTTCCTCATGATGCCCAACTTTTCTTGAAAAGTCTGTCTTGCAAATGTGCTTATAAGTATATCTGTGACCAAATAAATTTCTTCTCCTCTGTCAGCCATTTTATTGTGGGATTAAAAAAAACAACTAAATCCACATAAATATATTTGAGCTTGTGCAGTTGTTACAGATGCAGTTTGTGAGCTCTGACTAGTGCACCCTCTGACCATCCAATGAAAGGACATGAAAATGCAGACGTTATTGTATGCCTGCTAGATGGCACCCTGTGACACCAACTCAAAATCTGATTGGTTAAAAACAGCTTCAAGCAAAATGTACATTACGCTACTGATACCTGCACTGCTGATTCTGAAGGCCTCATGACAGATTTTGACTCTGACAGCATGTGATGTGATGGCTGACTGAATGGATAGAAACTTTAACCTAATTTACACTACAGGAAACAGTGTAAGCGAGAGAAATGCTGTGAAATGCAGAAAAGAGACTTGGGAATCACTGAATACTTATCCGTGGTAAAAAAAAAAAAGATTAAAATGTAAGTTAATGATTCCGATGTGTCAGTGTTTAGTGCCCTGAAGGCCCATCATTGGCAGATTGTTAATGTCAGATGATGAAGGGCAAAGAATTTCATATATGAGGCAGCGTCTCTCTATTTAGTTCTTAAACAACCATTTTAGAAGACACATCCTGTGGTCATGGAAAAGATTATTGGCATATATCAAGCAGAGAAAACATCTAAGGAGATCGCTGAAACAACTAAAATTGGGTTAAGAACTGTCTATTAAACGTTCGGTGAACTCAAATTGTTATAAAATCACAGTAGAACTCATGACTATATTTAAAAGTAAGAGCATTTCCACACGTACAATGCGAAGAGAACTCAAGGGATTGGCACTTAACAGCTGTTTAGCCTTAAGAAATTGAGGCTAATCTGAAAAAAAAAAAAAAGGCTTCAATTTGGTAAGGAGCAATAAGATTGGACTCTGGAGCAATGGAAGAAGGTCATGTGGTCTGATGAGTCCAGATTTACACTGTTCCAGAGTGATGGGCACATCAGGGTACGAAGAGAGGCAGCTGAACTGATGCACTCATAGTGCCTACTGTACAAGCCTGTGGGGGCAGTGCTATGATCTGGGGTTGTTACAGTTGGTCAGGTCTGGGTTCAGCAACATTATGTGCCCAAAGAATGAGGCCAGCTGACTAGCTGAATATACTGAATGTCCAGGTTATTCCATTAATAGATTTTTTCTTCCCTAATTGCCACGGGCATATTCCAAAATAACAATGCCAGGATTCATCTGGCTCAAATTGTGAAAGAGTGGTTTAGGGAGCATGAGACATCATTTTCACACATGGATTGGCCACCACAGAGTCCAGAGTCTAAACCCCACTTAGAATCTTGGGATGGGCGGGAGAACACTGTGCAGCGGTCCGACTCACCTATCATCAATACAAGATCTTTGCGAAAAATTACTGCTACTCTGGATGGGAATAAATGGTGTGACATTGCAAAATCTTATCGAAATGATGCCACAGCGAATACAAAATTCCGTGCCGTAATCAAAGTTAAAGGTGGTCCAACAAAATATTAGTGTGTGAATAATTCTTTTTTGGACAGGCAGTGTATAAGGGCTAAAATTGCACGCACAAAAAAAGACTCGCAAACATGTAAACATATTGACTAAAATCTTAACAAAGGTATTGTTTCAGTTAAAATACAGTATATACATGTTCTATGAGAGCCCAAATTTATAGAATATAAATTAATAGTATTATCAATTGTGATTTGTTGATTCATTCACACAGAAAAATCAAGGTACAGGATTGTACCAAAAAGAGTACAAATGCTTTCTCGCTCCAGCACAACAATGTACCTCTGAACATAATCCCTCTTAAAAAAAAGAAAAAACCGTAGCAGGCCTGAATCGATGATGAGAAGTAGTGAGGAATCAGCAACTGCCGCGTCGCTAATTGGTCAAACTGGTTACCTCCGGGAAGAAAGCATTCCCGCTTTCACCTCATATCAGTAGCTTGGTGAAAAATGTCAGTGTGCTGAACTTCAACTGTGCCAGAGGTACCACAGAGTGTTCCCGGTAGCTCTGGGTGATATCTGGTTCTCTTTGTTCATCCGTGAACGTTCAGGTAGTTCCAATCAGTCATAGAGATTTCGCAGGCTGGCGTTTGTCACACCGGAAACTTTAACAGCCTCGATTGCCCCGGCTTTCTCTCCCGCTCAGTCTTGTTTAAAACAAATGAAATAACAAGACTGTGAAGTTCAAAATGAGCTATTTTCTACCTCAACACCTCGCAGTCACTTACAATTCTGTGATTCTGTCCTCTTGTCGACGACATGCAAGAAATGTATCGCTTAATTAATTAACCAGCTCACCGGACAATCAGTTCTCAGCAGCCATCATTTACCCATGTGCAGACTCTCCTTTTCTCCCGACACCTTGACCCCGCTCTCACAGACCATTAATTCAATTCAATTTAATTCATTTTTATTTGTATAGCGCTTTTAACAATGAACATTGTCTCAAAGCAGCTTTACACAGATAATGTGGTGATTAAAAGTGAATATGTTCTTTATAAGTAAGTTTGTCCCTGATGAGCGAGCCAGTGGCGACTGTGGCAAGGAAAAACTCCCCGAGATGGCATAAGGAGGAAACCTTGAGAGAAACCAGACTCAAGAGGGAACCCATCCTCATCTGGGTTGCACCGAATGTCCATTTAGAGCAGATATACGATGTACAGTGATGGTGATCAGAAGCCAACTGTAGTCCTGAGTCAATATAGCAGACTGTTGACATTAACTACAGTCCAATCTATCCTCAAAGCTCCCGTTCTTACCCCGGAATTTCAACCACCCAAGGCGTTGATGAGAAACCGTCCCAAGCTGCACAAAGTGGCCTCCAATCGAAGAGAACACTATTCAGAGGCAGGCCTGGACGAAGTGGGAAGATCCACGCATTACACCAATCCTGTCTCTTTACTCAGGTAAGTTTATTAAACAACAATTTCACATTCACCATTTTGTACACATGAGATAAGCTACAACTCAAATGCAATATTGAAATGCAATAAAATAAAATAAAAATAAAGTCAAATAAAACAACATTCAAAGGTACACTGTAAAAAGAAATGCTGTCTTAAAATAGCCACATTCTGACAGTAACATGCTGTTTTTTTCATTAAAACAGTAAAATCCCCTATAAAACAAGAAAGTTTAAACAGTGTACAGTATACTGTGGATTAACAGCCTTCAGAATTGACACTCAGAGACTGTGTCTGAAATCACACTCTTCACTGTGTTTTTAAAGCACATTTGTTATAAAAAGACAAGAAAATTGTAATTAAGGGATTCTGCTTAATTATTGATGGTGATGTAATCGTCATCTACTGACCTTATTTTCTGATCTCAGAGTCTAATCAGATCTACTAATTGATTTCACATTGTTTATGATAGCCAGAGGTGGCAAAAGTACACACATCCTTTACTTAAGTAGAAGTACAGATACTCATGTTTTAAAATACTCGGGTAAAAGTTGAAGTACTGATTATACCTTTTTACTTAAGTGAAAGTAAAGAAGTCTTGGCTCTGACATGTACTTAAGTAAAAAGTAGTTATTACTTCTACCTGTTTTAGCTGTTAACTGGACCTCACATCATATTAATATTAATATTAGATAGATAGATAGATAGATAGATAGATAGATAGATAGATAGATAGATAGATAGATAGATAGATAGAT
>JAAIIK010000072.1:3835943-3851055 GCA_014706435.1 Silurus glanis | reverse complement strand
TGTGTGTGTGTGTGTGTGTGTGTGTGTGTGTGTGTGTGTGTGTGTGTTTGTGTGTGGGAGATATGTGTGTGTGAAACTTTTTTTTTCCTCCGGGGTGTAATGTGTGTGTCGGCGTGTGTATGGTGTTTACTTTTTTGGATTTCGGCACTAATGAGAGTGTGGTTGGAGTGTGCTTATGGATATTTGTGTTCATCAGCCACAAGGGTATTACAAAAGGCAGGTACTGATGTGGGTGAGGAGGGGTGCAGTCAGCTTTTCAATTCATTCCAAAGGTGTTAAGTAGGGATGAGATCAGAGCTCTATAGCAGACCAAAATAGAGTAAAATTGAGTGCTTCCAGATATAGCAGAAAAGGTCAGGTGATCCAATACTTTTAGCAATATAGTGTATATATACAGTGCAACCTCGATACCCTTGCGGGTTATGTTCTATGACCCCTCACGAGTAACAAAAATTCGTGAGGTTTTGACTCACCCTTTGCGAACCAGTAACACAATATTAAATCGATTTAAATGCACTGTACAGTATTTAACTTTATAACATTACATTATTTGACTAAATTCACAATACTTAATGTAAATAAAATAAAATACCTGTACAGTACAGTAATTACAGTCTTCTTCTTGTTCTTTCGGCTTCTCATATTAGTGGTCGCCACAGCGGATCTTTCGTCTCCATACTCCTCTGTCCTCTACATCTGCCTCTTTTAACCCGACTGCCTGCATGTCTTCCCTCACCACATCCATAAACCACCTCCTAGACCTTCCTCTTTTCCTCCTTCCTGGTGGCTCCATCCTCAGTATTCTCCTACCTATATACCCCATGTCCCTCCTCTGCACATGTCCAAACCATCTCAATCTCGCCTCCCTCACCTTGTCTCCAAAATGTCCTACATGCGCTGTCCCTCTAATAAACTCATTTCAAATCCTCTCCATCCTCGTCACTCCCAACGAAAACCTTACTGTCTCTAAACCATACAACATTGCAGGTCTCACCACAGTCCTATAAACTTTCCCTTTCACTCTTGCAGATACCCTTCTATTACAAATCACTAATGCCACTCTTCTCCACCCACTCCACCCTGCCTGCACTCTTTTCTTTATTTCTTTAACACACTCTCCATTACTTTGCACTGTTGACCCCAGGTACCTGAACTCCTCCACCTTCTTCACCTCTTCTCCTTGCAACTGCACCACTCCACTGCCCTCCCTCTCATTCACACACATGTACTCTGTCTTACTCCTACTGACTTTTATTCCCCTTCTCTCCAGTGCCTACCTCCACCTCTCCAGGCTCTTCTCAACCTCCCTCCTACTCTCACCACAAATCAAAATATCATCCGCAAACATTATAGTCCATGGAGACTCCTGTCTGACCTCGTCCGTCAACCTGTCCATCACCACTGCAAACAGGAAAGGGCTCAGAGCCGATCCTTAATGCAGTCCAACCTCCACCTTGAACCAGTCTGTCGTTCCTGGCACACTTCACTGCTCTCACACTGATGTCCTCATACATGTCCTGCACCACCCTCACATACTTCTCTGACACACCTGACCTCCTCATACAATACCACAACTCCTCTCTTGGCACTCTGTCGTACGCGTTCTCTAAATCCACAAACACACAATGCAACTCCTTTAAACATTCTCTATACTTCTCCATCAACATTCTCAAAGCAAATAATGCATCTGTGGTGCTCTTCCTCGGCATGAAACCATACTGCTGCTCACAGATGGTCACCTCTTCTCTCAGCCTGGCTTCCACTACTCTTTCCCATAACTTCATGGTGTGACTGATCAATTTTATTCCCCTGTAGTTAATGCAGGTCTGCACATCTCCCTTATTCTTAAAGATCGGTACCAGCACACTCCTTCTCCATTCCTCAGGCATCTTCTCACCTTCCAAAATCCTGTTAAATAATCTTATTAAAAACTCCACTGCCATCTCTCCTAAACATCTCCATGCTCCATGTATGTCATCTGGTCCAACCGACTTTCCACTCTTCATCCTCCTAATTACTGCTCTCACTTCCTCCTAACTAATCCTACCACTTCCTGCTTCACCATCTCCACACCATCTAACCTTCTTTCTCTCTCTCATTTTCCTCGTTCATCAGCTGCACAAAATACTCCCTCCATCTTCTCAACACACTCTCCTCACTAGTCAACACATTTCCATCTCCATCCTTTATTGCTCTATCTTGCAGCACATCCTTCCCAGCTCGGTCCCTCTGCCTGGCCAATCAGTACAAATCCTTTTCTCCTTCCTTAGTGTCCAAATTCTCATACAGCGCCTCATATGCCTTTTCCTTGGCTTTTGCCACATCCCTCTTCACCTGCTGCCACATTTCCTTGTACTCCTGCCTACTTTTCTTATCACTCTGTCGATCCCAATTCTGTTTTGCCAACCTCTTTCTCCTTATGCTCGCCTGCACGTCCTCAGTCCACCACCACCACTATGTCTTTGTCTTCCTTTCTATTTCCAGATGTTGCATCTCCTACATAGAACATAGTCCACCTGTGTGCACCTTCCTCCACTCTTATACGTCACCCTATGATCCTCCTTCTTCTTTAAATAAGTGTTCACAACTGCCATTTCCATCCTTTTAGCAAAATCTACCACCATCTGCCCTTCCACATTCCTCTCCTTAAAGCCATACCTACCCATCACCTGCTCCTCACCTCTATTCTCTTCACCTACATGCCCATTGAAATCTGTCCCAATCATATTTCATTCCTAGGTACACCTTCTACCAATTCATCTAACTCACTCCAGAATTTTTCCTTCTCCTCCTTACAACCCACTTGAGGAGCATAAGCACTGATAACATTTATCATCACGCCTTCAACTTCCAGCTTCACGTTCATCACCCTATCAGAAACTCTCTTCACCTCCACTACACTCTTATTGTTCTCTTCCTTCAGATTCACCCCTACACCATTTCTCTTTCCATCCACACCATGATAGAACAGTTTAAACCCACCTCCATTGTTCCTGGCCTTACTCCCTTTCCACTTGGTCTCCTGAACACACAACATATCTACATTTCTCCTCTCCATCATATCAGCTATCTCTCTCCCTTTACCAGTCATAGTACCAAGATTTAAAGTACCAACTCTAACCTTCACTCTCCTCCACTTCTCCTTTTCCTGCTGTCTCTGTAGTCGTCTTCCTCCTCTCCTTCTCCTCCTTTGGCCAACCAATTTCCACAGGTACCCTGTTGGCTAACGATACCTGTGGCGGTCGTTGGTAACCTGGGCCTTGACCGATTCGGTATGAAATTCTCTTTCGTGACAGTACAGTAATTGCAGTACTTAAACTAAATAAAATAAAAAGAAATACAGTAAAGAATCAGTACATTATTTAACAAAATTCTAAATACAGTACTTTATGTAAATAAAATAAAATGGAATGAAGGATGAAGATGAATTTTTATATACAGTATTGCACAGCAAATCTGAGGACTTAGTAATTCTCTAAAGGTGGAGGCTCATCCACTTCTTCTTCGTGGAGAGCCTCATCTTCCTTCATCATTTCCTCTTCTGTTTGTGCTGGTTCCTGACATGGCTTTTTTTTACAGGACTAAATTGTTCTATGTAACATTGTTATATGTAACTGCTGTCTTTCAAATTGTAATTCCTTGTACGGCAAAAAATACTGTCTAAGGCATTTTGGAACTTTAGGGACCGTACCATGTTCATATGTTTCAAAGCAGTAATCATACGACCTGCTTCTGCTAACATCTCTACAGTTAGGTCCTCATCTTCTTTATGTTCTTTTTCTTCTTCCTCACCCTCATCTTCCTCCCCCCGATCCTGACCACGTTCTACAGCGGGACCATTGAGAGCATCCTGAGCAGCTGCATCACTGCCTGGTTTGGGAACTGCACTATCTCGGATCGCAAGACCCTACAGAGAATAGTGAGGACGGCCTAGAAGATCATCACATTTACACCACACGCTGCATCCGCAAAGCCAGCAGCATTGTGGACGACCACACACACCCATCACACACACTCTTCAATCTTCTGCCATTAGGAAAGCGGGTCCAAAGCATTCGGGCCGTCACATCCAGACTGTGTAACAGCTTTTTCCCGCAAGCCATCAGGCTCCTCGATACATAGAACTAAAATGGAACACACACACACACACACACACACACACACACACACACACACACTCAAATGTGTGACCGTATTACATTGTTTACATGCTGTTTTTTGCACCTCTTGACTGCTGCTACTGCTGTTATTTGCACTGCATTGTGTTTGTTTTGTTGTTTTTATAGTTCTCTTTGCACAGTACTGTATATCCAGAGTATACAGTAGGTTTACTGGTCGGCATTGTCTTGTGTTGTCTTGTGTTGTCTGTCTGTCTGTCTGTCTGCACTGTCTGTCTGTACTGTTTTTCGTCTGCACTGTTTGCACTAGGATGCACTTTAAAAACGAAGACAAGTAAAAACGAGACAATGTTCCTCCAGAACCCTGGTGCTACACTACACAACATAGAGCTACAACACAAAGCTACAGCTTATGTTGTTTAGTGTAGCACCAGGGTTCTGGAGGAACATTGTTTCGTTTTTACTGTGTACTGTGTACCAATGTGTATAGTAGAAATGACAGTAAAAGCCTCTTGACTTGACTTGACTCCTCCTCGCTTGCAGATTTTTTTTAATTCAATGAGCTCCTCTTCATTCAGTGTTTCTGAATGTTCTTCAATGAGCTAACTTATTTCGTCACTCGTCATGTCCTTCAAGCCTTCACCTCCTAATAGCTTCCCTAGTTTCACTGGGGATTTGCTGACTTGTGTATGAAGTCAGGTTTTATCATATGCCCAGAGGTATTGCCACACATTATTGAAGTCCCTCTGTCTTTTTGCGCTTTAAATCCTGGTGTCTTTAATTCTTACTTCATTATATAAGTTCTGGATGTAATTTTTTTTCGAAACAGGCCAGTCTCTAAAGATTTGTTTAGGCTTGTACACATTCTCCTCTATAATTTTCAGAAATATCGCTGGATATTGTTCTGCTGCATCGATATTGGCAGCGGCTGCTTCTCCATGCAATTGAACGCTTTTAATTTGGTACCGTTTTAAGGAGCCCTGTAACCATTCTCTGCTGGCTTGAAAGCCTTCTGACTCAAATATCAAATCAAATCAAATCAAATCAAATCAGATCAAATCATATTTTATTTGTCACATACACATACATACAGAGTACGACATGCAGTGAAATACTTTTTTACAACTGTCCGGCATTCAAGAATTAAAAGGAATGAAATATAAAAGGAATGGAATGAGGATAAAACTAAAACCAAGAAAAAAAGAAGGTAGATAAATAAAAAGTATAAACTACATAAAATATATATGAAAATACATGTTAAAATATATGTATTTACATAAATGCGTATGGTAGATATTGACAGTAAAAATTTAAGTGATTAACGTGACTGTCCTTATAGTGTTCATGTGCAGTATGGTGTGGTATAAAGTGGCACTGTGCTGTGCAAGTCCAGAGTTGAAGTGACATAGTGCAAAAACGTTGTGCAGACTGTGATGTCCCTGGTTGTGGTTGGCTTGAAGTACTTGTGCTCTCTGCTTCACGTTGACTTTCGATTTCTTATATAAACTAAACGCCTTCTCATGTACTATATTACCATCAAGCATTACATTTTTTTTTACGAGCGTCCTCGATCCACAGAAACAATGTTTTTATATCTTTAACTTTCAATATATTTATTGCACATTCACAGAAACTGATAGATACTGCATGGCGTATTTCACTTTCTTTTTTTTTTATAGATCGTACTGTGCTCTCATTTACACCAAAATGCTTTCCAACTGCAGTATTCGACTTTTTATTTCAAAACATTTCAAGAACTTCAACTTTCTGATGAAGAGTCATTACATTTTGCATACGTTATTTTTTTCCGAACTGCTAGATGTGGAGGCTGGATGTTTAGGGGTCATTTTATTTAATGCACAGTACACACGATTAAGAGAAAAAACTTGTAAATAACGCAATGAAAAGCTATATAGTAGCTTTCGCGAGAACGCCTTGTAGCTAACTGCCTTTGTTCTGAGAGGAACTAAGATGCCATGCTGCTATTGGATGAGCCATACGTCCATAACGTCCGTAACCATAACGGGTTATAATTGCTCCTAAATATTTAGATTAAATTGTTAAATTAACGGTAATGGAATTAACATTATAATTATTCGGTCTGTTCTTCACCGAACAGACAGTATAATCTTTTATTAATTCTATAAAAGAGGTATCTCCCCGGCCAAGAAAGACGCGACCCCCCTTTACTTTATACCGTACAATTAATAGAGCATGTAGTTCAGATCGAATGTTGCAGGAACCTTGAAATGTGAGCGGCACTCAGAGACAATCACTTATGAAAAATACAGGATTTAATGAATGAGACAAACACAACATAAAACTAACTACACAGACATACAAAAGAAATAAAGAAAATAAAAATAAACAAAAAAATAAACAAAAAGTTAAAATTAGGAAAAAGAAGGAAACAAAGCAAGAAAGGAAAGGAATGGCAAGCTTAATCTTCAAAATTAACCACATCCTAAATAATAATCTTCAAAGAATTCAAATTCACCTTAAAATTAAGGGGCTCAAACTTAAACATGCCTCTAAATTGGTTGGTAAAACGGTTACTTGCATTGGCTTGTTGCACAAGAGTCCGGATGCGGTAGACAAAGAAATCTTTGAAGAGTCGGTTAGGAGGGAGTCAGATGTTCTTCCAGGTTCTCCTGAAGATCAGAGCAGTTGTTGTTCTTGAAGGTAAAGCTTGCCGGACGATCTCGCCTCGAAGAGTCACTGCTGAGCTGTTCTGAGCGTCCGACTCTCTGGGCCTTCGGGCCCCCCCGGGCCTTCGGGACCCCGGGCGTCCGAGCCTTTCCCTTGAGCTTGCCAGCTAACTTGACTGACTTGACCGACTAGTTGGGTTCAAGATATTTTAAAGGTCTCGAACCCCACCCATCTTTGGGGGAATGGCCTGTGCTATGGCCTGAAATTCTGGAGGGAGAAATTTCCTTTGTTTGTGCGTTTGTGGTTATACTTGCTTTGGAGAAGTTTTATCCAAAGTGTATTAAGACAGTATGGTACATTTCATGATCAAATAAAATGCACCATTGTTTGCAAAATAAGGAACAGATTATTTTGTGATCATTTTAATATTAAACATGAAAAGCAAGGACAGCATTAAAACAGTTAACATTAACATACTATTTAACCAGTTTACATTAACATACCATTAACATACCAGTATTAAAGGTATAACTTTGTTAATACAATGTTATATTCTGGTATATAAAATGCACCCTTGTTAGGAAAGTAAAGAGCAGATAATTTTATATCAACTTTGACATCAGGCCTTGAAAGAGAAGACAGCATTAAAGTGGAGGTACATTAATAAACCTTTAAAGTGTAACTATTGTTGAGGTAGAGTTAAACACTCGGTTTATTTGCAGGAGAAGATACATACAAGATGTATGTTTGTGACATGTAATGTGGGACATTTTATTTATTACTCAATTAATAAAAGAATGCTCCCTTGTGGTGTGTGTGTGTGTGTATATGTGTGTGTGCATCTGTGCGTGTGTGTGTCACAAACAGGCGTACTGGGGCCGAGTTTCGAGAGTTAGTTGTTTTATGGTTTGAGGGTCCCTGTTAAGTCAACCAGAAAGGCCAAGCTTGGTTTATCTGGCTTTCGGTGTGGTGTATATGTGTGTGTGTGTGTGTGTGTGTGTGTGTGTGTACTGTGTAAGGTATAGAGACTGGCTTGTGTTATCAGTTGAATGCTACTTTGAAGTCAGCTGTTTATATCAGCTGTTTTGTCTGTTTATATTCACTCACGGGTATAGTTTTTACAGCTCTCCTCGCACAGTACTGTATAATTACTTTATGTAGCTTATATTGTGTTGTAGCTCTATGTTGTTTAGTGTAGCACCAGGGTTCCGGAGGAACATTGTCTCGTTTTCACTGTGTACTGTGTACCACTGTGTATAGTAGAAATGACAATAAAAGCCTCTTGACTCTTGACTTGACTTGACTTGAGCTGGAGAGGTCAGGGTTTGTCCTGCTTCGTGTCTTCTGGGGTGGGGGTATGACACTGTGGTATACAAACCCCCAATAAAAGTGTAAGCCGTGGTGCTCATCCTTTAATTGAAATGTAGATGTCAAAGGGTTAAAAGGAATACCTGAGACATGAAGTCACCAGAAGATAGATACAAGATGTTACATATGTGTGAGAGATGGTTCATTTTTCAAGGGGAATTGTACATGTACTGTACTGTAAACTCAACAAAAATTGTAAATGACTTGTTTTTTTCCTACTTTAAATGAATAATACAATAATAAAATTGTTTTTAAACATTTTTATGTAATTTATTAGTATAAACTTGAAATTTTACTCTGAACTTTTGAGCCACTTGCATTAGATATTTCGCGAGTTACTCTTTGTCCGGTTCCAAATGAAAAGTCGTGAACTATCGAGGTCACGAGTATCGAGGTTCTATTGTATATATTTGCTCGGGTGCCTCCCATTTTCCAGAGTTTATTGATTGGACATGATTTCGAAAGGCACCTACCTCTCTATAGAGTGCCTCACAATGCATATCAGAGCAAAAGCCAAGCCATAATGTCAAAAGAACTCAAGGGAGCTCAGAGAAAGGATTGTTGCAAGGCACAGATCTGGGGAAGGCTACAAAAAATTGCTGCTGAACTGAAGATTCCCAAGAGCACAGTGGCCTCTATAATTCTCAAATGGAACAAGAGTTCCAAGAATCTTCCAAGAGTTGGTGGCCTGGCTAAACTGTGCAATCAGGGGAGAAGGGCCTTAGTAAGAGAAGTGACCAATAGCCCAATGGTCTCTCTGCCTGAACTGCAGAGATCCTGTGTGGAGATGGGACAAAATTCTAGAAGGACAACCGGCAATGCCGCCCTCCACTTATCTGGCTTTATAGCTGAGTCCCTAAAAGGAAGCCTTTCCTTGTTGCAAAACCCATAGAAGCCCGCTGAAAGACTCTCAGATTGTGTGGAACATTTCCACGTGTAAAGAACACATGGAAAGTATGTCTTTACACATATAAAGCAGATCACTAACAAGTATTTTACTGGCAGTGACTCTAACATCCTGTAACAAGTAAAAAAAAACCTTAAATGCACTATTGTAGATTATTGTAGATTAACATCCTAGCAACATGATCAGTATCATGATCATTTTTAGCTACATATCTGTTTTTTAAGGTAGTGAAAGCTAGTATAGTATACAGGTGCTTTTATTACAAATGTCCCAGATGAAAAAAAGATCTTTTTGAGCTCAGCATTGCTTGTACTTCATTTATATACTGTGTCTAAGTAGTTGCTGCTCATGAAGAAGCAGAACAAACATTCATATTTATAGTATTTTATTAATGAGTACAAAATGTATTAAAAAGGAATTATACAGCACATTTCAGTTGAACTAGAACTAATTTCATTAGTCACATTAGTATTCAAGGTTATTCAACTGTAAGTTTCAGGCTATTACAGAGGCATATACAGTATTTCCGCAGGTCCATCTTTTTTTTTTTTTTTTTTTACCACATCACGTCTGTCTTCAACACATGCATTATCCATTCTCTTAATAAATAGCAAGTATCTCACAGATCAAATATCTGCAGACGATACAAGATACATTAGACAAGATGACAAAATGATGATGATAATAATAATAATAATAATAATAATAATAATAATAATAATAATAATAATAATAATAATGAAAAAATTACATTATAGACTTACAATTAATTTAATAATGATTACTGGATAATGTATAAGGTTGACATTTCAAGAGCAATGAGACACTTCTTTGTGTGTTAGCACACTAAGTCTCCAGCCAATGGATAGGAGCAAATGTATTAAAATTAAAAAAGCCTTTGCCATGAGATATACAAATGGATGAAAATGGACTGCTGTCGGTGTTGAAATTAAATTCAATCTTCTAAGAGAGCCCTGTTCATTAATAAAGACACATTCAAAAAAATGTAACAAGCATTACACTGAGTGTGTAATTTAAGTCTCTAATCCATTGCTTGGTGCCACCCATCACATTCTCATTTGTATTTGCCTACACTAAGTCTGGTGTGTGAGGTAATGCCACAGCTACGGTATGTTGCAAATGCAGTTGTTACTCAAACAGATGGCACCAAGCAATGGATGTATATATATATATATATATATATCGATCGACAGGACTGAGATAGTTCATGCTAATTGAAAACAGGAAGTAATATGTCATTGATATTAAGAGAAATATTCTAACTGGTTTAAATCTGTGGCTCAGCTATTAAATAGTTTCTGACACTCACTATTTTTAAACTGTATTGTTAAAAAGAAAATGAAGGCACAAATTGCAAGTTTTTAAATTTGTATTTTAGTAATATGGAATTTAATAAACATTTTCTAAACAAATAATGAAAATATGACATGAAAAAGCCTTATGGGTCTAAGACAGGATCATTTTTTTTGTTTGTTTAAATCATTGATTTAAGTCATTGATTTTTAGTCACATATTTCACATGATTGAACTCTGACAGCAACAATGTATTTTCTCTATCTATAAACAGAAATAAAAGACACTAGTAGGTAAAATTATCACAACTTTCCTTAACACACAATTTAAAGATATGAACAAATCATTAGTTCAGAATTCGATCATTATTGATGATTTGTAAAGGCATGTTGTAGACGTTTACCAGAAGAACACACATAAAACACTGACCAACTATTATAAAATTATAGATGTAGTTTAGCTGCTGCAAAATGGTCTGTATAATTATTAATAAATAAGCTTCTGCAAAATGGTCTGTATATAATTTATTTGTTATTAATTAATAACAATATGGTTTATTGTATGGAGAATCTCCCAAAAGGCATGACTGTATGTAATGTAAGCACTTAGCTAAAAATCAGTGTGAATAAGTTTATGCAATAATATAGGGATAATGCACAGAAGATTGAGACAATTATTTGCTGATATATTACAAACTTTTAAAAACATTTAATCGTATATGGACCAGCTTCACTTTAGGCACTGCAAAATGATCTGTAACTATTCATAATTTTAAACATTTGTTAACAAGATTTTTTTTGCTCCATACCCATAGCCATAGCCTAAAAACTTTATACCACAGTGATGAGTTCTGATTGGTCAGAAGGTGTGGATTTTCTAACAGTTGCTCTGGCACTAGTTCTGATTGCAAAGTAAATCACAGGTTTATATTAATGCATTTATTCTGACAAATGCATGTTTCTATTTTAAAAGTTAATTCACAGGGATGGTGACATGCCACATAATTTAAGACTTAAAAGGAAATCAGCTGAAATCAAAGAATATCAACTTAAATATGATCAACATTTCTGTAAGAAGATATAGTCTTCTCAGCAATGGGAAAGTCTTTGGGCAGAGAATTTGGATTTTGTGGTGTCTTGCTAACAAGACAATTATCAGGATTATGAACAAGAACTATGTTTACGTTACAAGAAAGAGACAAAATATACGAGGAATCAATTTACCGCCATTCCACAACATTAAATGTAACTATAAACCAAAATAAGCAAGATTTGCTGTATTTGAAAAAAGGTGGGTTACATGAAACCAGTCATTCAATATAAAAGCATGCCCCAACATACTCTACAAGTGTTCATCACAATTTTTAATCAGTGCAGACAAAAGTAACTACATGAAGTATCATTAATAATTAGTTATTTAAATGCTTAAATTCTGAATATTCAATGATTTGTTCATATCTGTTAAATCCAGATGAATGCAAGTTTTATAAGTGTTACTGCTAGAAAGATAAGCAGGTCCATCATGCGTATTATGAAAATCCACTTGGTTGGGTTATGTTTACAAGTGACTGCTGTTTTTCTTTCTTTATTTTTTTTTATTATTATTAATTTATACCATATTGAGATAGCATTTAACACAATTAAACATTTTAAAAAAGATCCTAAACTATCTACTAACTACACATGAAATGTTTTCAAGTTTAAGTATCTTATGACTCATTGAAGGACTACTAGAGCTGTTTTATTCAAAACTAGTGAAATTTCCACCCTTTTTCATGCTAAGTACTTAAAGCAAAATCATTGGCTTGTGAATGTCACCTCATGTGTGTCACTTATAATAGTTCCCCTAATTTTCCACGCTTTCTCATCTACCTGTGTCGCACAGTGGTTTCCTTTGGGACCTTTGAGTGCACATATTGACCAACCAAAAACAGGCAGCAGCTTTAAGAAAGTTTTGTATAGTTCATTAATCCCAATGAAATCCAACATTTCTGACAACATAAACTTCTAGGGTAGACACAAAAAAATGAACTCTAGTTTATAGTGTTAGATTAGGATTCTGTTTCAACCCTGGTAAAATTGCAGTGTTTATGTACACAGACCATCAAAAATAAAATCATAAATTTTGCTAACATTATATTCATGCCATGTTAATTCTTGAACTTATCTCTGATTGATAAGCACATGTCAGACATCAGGTAGATTTTAAAGCTGCTTATATTGTGTCTGACATCCAGGTTTTTTTGGGTTACTCAAAGGGTCACACTATATGTGTTGTAATGTGTTTTGTCTGCTGTGCAAAAATGACATTCATTTAAGACAGTTGGTATTGTCTGATGGTTTAGTATGACCGAAGGTCTTATCGGTAACATCACAACAGGCAGATGTTTGCCCAGAATGCTAGGCATTACTGGCTGCATTATAGTCTGTTGAATATGGCAGTCATCCATAACAGTTACAATAATGAGAAGCTGTACACTGACAATATGGCCATTTGTGCAGAAACATTTGAAATATGTAGGACTTTGATATACTGATGCAGATACATTTTCCTTTCACTTTCCATTTTTCCACACATACCCAGACATGCTTGGAGGCATTTATTGTTATAATTTTCTTTTATGCAGGGAGAACATATAATAGTTTGAAGGTGAAATGCTTACTTACAACTGCAGAAATGCTTTGAGGTGATGATGCCACCAAAACTGTCACACCATCTTTGAGTATATTTCCTTAATTCAACAACAGGAAATCTTAAAGATTTAATCTTTCTATTTTAAAAATCTGACGTGGAAGATAGAGTGCACTGAGGCATATCATAGGTGATGGAAGCTCTAATGTTTGCCTTTTTGTTAATGTAATCACAAGATGATGCTTTGATGTACTTGGCAAGAATACATACAAAAGGGCCACTCTAATTATGAAGGTAACCACTATATTTTGAATGAGTGGAAATTAAATAAAAGGAAGTTAAACCAACTTGACCAATAATTGCTTTCTTTTTTTTTTGTTTTTACTTTATATGCCACATGCTCCAGTCTATGTATGTATTTTGCTTCTTTTCATTTATTTATGAGCAAGGTTATGAATAATTAAACATATTTTATGCATTTATTTGAAATTTTGTATTGCACCAATTTTGTTATAATAATTTAATACTACAGTAAATTTAAATATATTTCAATATTAAAGACACAACATTAATCTGGTTTAATTCAATCTGAATTGCAATTGCGATTACTAGTTTAGTACAATCTTTTATTTTATAAAGCAAATAAGAAATATAAATGCGCAACAGAAACAGATGCATCAAGAAATGCACATTCTGTGTATTTAGATCAACATGTAAAGTAATACTCTACTCTAAACCAATACAACCCAAATCTAGAAACAGAATGACCTATTAATTTTTTTTTCAGCTTTCAGTTAGACAAAATTACTTGCTACAAAATGAATCAATTCAATAAAAATAGAATAAAATGAAAAAGAGGAAGCAGGAACTTTACAAAGCAGTAGGTTTTACATATGAATGGTTATTCTAAACTTGTATGGACCTGATGCATTCCTGCTGAGAGTTAACTTACCCATTTCAAAACTGAATTGACTGCACACTATGACATGACAAGTTGCATGAACATTTGAATTACACGAGCATGAGAAGTAGAGCACATACAAATGAAGTTCAAAGAAATGTTGAATTTGCTGCAGATTGTCTGGAATGGTGTATAAGCTGCAGTGATGGCACCTCCATATCAAAAACTAGCAAGATGTAAGCTAATTTGATTTTTAAACCCTTAATGAAATTCAGTCTTTATTTTTAAGCATTTTTAATCAATAAATCTTTGGTTTTCAAAAATGCCATCAGTGCAAGGAATCAACAAGCAATGAGCCATGACGATTCTCCATGTTTAATAAAATGGAATGTTCCAGTTTAAGCATTTAGAGGCAGTTTACCTATGAAATCCCCAAAATGACAAACAATTAACAGGCCAAAAAGTGGTACGAGTAAAATATATAGTTTTAAAGAATAGAATGTCTTCAGTTTTGCTCTGAAGTATAAGTCAATAAGTATTTGTAATAAATCAGAATTTATATAACCATCTCCTGTACATTTTTTCATTAAGACTTTTTTTTTTCAGCAATATTTTTTTTTTTACAATATTACAGCATGTTTAGTTATTTGTCTATTTCCTATTTTATTTCCATATTTTCTGATATTGCACTTTAAGAAATGTCAATGCCAAATCACACTCTCATGACAAATTATGTGTAGCTCTATATCTTTCCAGCTAGAACACTGGCTGAGGTTTGCAATATACCTTAAATGCTTTTTTATAGACAGAATGATAAAACGCAATTTATGCTTCTACATCCTGCAATTTGATGACCAATAAGCAATTAATAATGTATTGTACTTTATATGCCTATGTTCAGTCTTTTCGCTCTGTTACTACTGCTCAGCCAAAAAAGCACAATTTTATAGATGAAAGCAGCTCAGGAATGTCCTCTACTTGGAAATTATTGGAGAGACCACTGGAGAAGTTATTAGTTAAGATACTTTTTAATTTCAGGTCACAAATAGAAATATATAAGTTAGAGCAGAACAACCTTTATCCTTATTACATGTAAATAAATGTTTTTACAAGAATGGGTTGCTCAAAAAAAAAAAAGGAATTGGAGACCCCAAAGCTTATGTATGCATATATATACGTGTGTGTGTGTGTGTGTGTGTGTGTGTGTGTGTGTGTGTGTGTGTG